>OU744264.1:20600000-20846094 GCA_916610215.1 Omphaloscelis lunosa | reverse complement strand
TTTGCTTGCTATAGGGCTCGGTCTGGAGAAGTTTTTGGATAGAGTTTAGAGACTCTACATAGAGCCAAAAAATTTATTTTATTTTATGTCCAACTTAGAAATAATTAGACTAAGTATACTATACGGCATATAGTGACTACAGTAGAGTCGACCCTACCTAAAGTGACTAAATAAAAATTTTTATCTTCTGTTTTTACTTTTAACTGACACTATCATTAATAGTACTTTAGGACATAAGTTGACGCAGCCAAGTGACTCTACATAGAGAAATTTTTCTTTAATTTATTTTACTATTTTTCTTTATTCTTAACTGTGTAATTTTACTAGCGGTCACGACAAAAGGGGTAGCTATTTACAACTTTTACAAATTTATCTGCCCCTCCGCATCACATTCCCAAAATGTTTGGAATTGGGCTCCATACGCCTATCAAAAAGCGGGTTGCAGTAGAGACCGAGAAGTCACCCCCAAAGGTGGCCGTCCGCAAAAGTACAGACAGACTGGAGGCCGCTGCAAAAGCAAGTGTAGAACCAGCAAGGACCAGCGTGACAATGCAGGCAGGCCCTGCAGAAACTACCTATCTGGTCACTAAACCAGCGGGAAACACTACAGCAGCGCCCAGGGTATCAACGGGAAATGAGGAATCCCCCAAAAAACTCTACGTCAGTAGAGCAGCGGAAGCGGCAGCCTGTCTGAACAAGGCGAAGGCACATCTGAGGGCTTCACGGAATCTGAAGACCGAAATTAAAGACGGCGTCGAAAAGGCACTTGCGCGACTCCTTGAACTAGTCAAGGAAGCTGAAAAGGAGCTCAAGTTGAAGGGAAATACAAAGGGAGGATGGGTGGATTTGGGAGTGGGAGCATATGCTGCTCCACCTCCCAACCCCACCCCCCCTCCCTCCTCTACCTCCGGCGAAAGCCTACTCATGGCGCGATTAGAGGAACACACAAACCTCATCCGGGAAAGCGGCAAGAAAATGGAAGAACTGAAGGCGACGATTGAGAGGCACGCTGAAAAGATTGAAAAGATAGAAACGCCTACCTACGCCGGGGTGACCGCGACCCAGAGTGACAGGGCACTGCAAAAGCGCACACTGCACTCGGTCGCGGTCACCTCGACCGTGGAGACGGAAACAGGAGAGGAAGTACTCGAAAGAGTTAGAAAGGCTATAGACGCTAAAGAAGGATGGGTAAAGGTGGAAAGGGTCAGAAAGGCCAAAAACAGGAAAGTAATAATGGGCTTTGGGTCCAAGGAAGAACGAGATAAAGTAAAGGATAGAATAGGAAAAGAAGGAGGCAGCCTCACCATCGAGGACGTGGAAAACAAAGACCCGCTGATCAGGCTTGGGGATGTCCTGTCAGTAAATACCGATGAGGACATCATCAAGGCTCTTCGGAACCAGAATGGGGCTGTCTTCCACGGTCTCGGTGAGGGGGAGGATAGGATAGTCATAAAATATAGAAGAAGAGCGAGAAACCCTCACACAAACCATGTGATTATAAGCGTGTCGCCCAGCGTCTGGAGGCGGGTGACGGAAAGGGGCTATGTATACATAGATCTCCAGCGGATTAGAGCGGAAGATCAGACTCCACTAGTCCAGTGCACGCGTTGCTTGGGGTACGGCCACGGCAGAAAGTACTGCCAAGAGACCGCAGACGCATGCAGCCATTGCGGCGGTCCTCACTTGAAAACGGAGTGCCCGGACTCGCTAGCTGGAGAGCCACCCGCCTGCAGAAACTGCAATAAAGCGAAATTAACGCAGACAGAGCACAACGCCTTCAGTTCAGACTGCCCCGTACGCTGCAGATGGGACGAATTGGCCCGGTCGACCGTTGCATATTGTTAACGCCAACGTTGCCACCACCACATATGGCTATATGCAAGCGAACCTCCAACGAAAAAGGCTTGCAACAATCGAGCTGATGCTCGAGGCTCAAAAACAAGGGATAGCCGTAGCCCTACTGCAAGAACCATATATAGGGGGAAACAAGACAATGAAGAGTTACAGAGGAGCAAGGATCTTCCAGAGCACCGACGACAGAGAAGGGACTGTTAAGGCTGCAATCGCAGTCTTCGATAGTAGTCTTAATATAAAACAGTACCCAAAACTCACCACAAATAACATCGTAGTGGTGGGGTTACAAACCAGTGCCTGGGAGATCACCCTGGTGTCGATATACTGCGAGCCAGACAAACCAGTTGAGCCATACCTAGACCATCTTAGGGAAGTAGTTGCCAAAAACGGCCCTAAGCCCATAATCGTTGGAGGCGACGTAAATGCGAAAAGCACTTGGTGGGGCAGTCAGACGGTCGACCGTAGGGGAGAGGAAGTGTGCGGGACTCTCGGTGAGCTCGGGCTGCATATACTCAACGCAGGAGAAATCCCGACCTTCGACACAGTAAGGGGTGGACAACGCTATAGCAGCTTTGTCGACATAACAGCTTGTTCGGCAAATATCCTCGACAAGGTAGCAGAATGGAAAGTCGTCGAGGGCCTGAGTAGCTCCGACCACAACGGCATCGTCTTCAAAATTCTACAGACCAAATCAAAAGGATTAAAGGTAGAAAGAACAACAAGGATTTTTAACACAAAAAAGGCCAACTGGTCTGCTTTTCATGAGAAACTCACCCAGCTGAGCCAAGAATACAGAATCACAAAAGAAGAAATAGGAAAAATAACTAAAGTAGATCAACTAGACGAAATAGTAAACAATTACACAGAAATAGTAACAAAAGCATGTAAGGCAGCTATGCCAACCAAAAAACACACAGAAAAACTTACCTTGCCGTGGTGGTCGGAGAGACTCGAAAAATTGAAGAAAGCTGTAGCAACCAAAAAGAGGAGGATCAGATGTGCTGCTCCAGTCCGTAGATCCATCGTTGTCGAAGAGTACCTGCAACAGAAAGAAGAGTATGAATTAGAAGCAGCCAGAGCCCAAACCGAGAGCTGGAAGGAGTTCTGCTGTAAACAGGATAGGGAAGGGGTATGGGAGGGGATATATAGGGTTATAGGAAGGACATCGAGCAGGGTGGAAGATCCGCCGCTGGTAAAAGACGGGGAAGTGCTGGATGCAGAAGAGTCCGCCCGATACATAGCAGAGACCCTGTATCCAGAGGACCACCCAGCTGCGGACAACCCTCACCACAGCCGTGTCAGACTAGAGGCAGAATCAGTGAATGAAGGGGAAAATGGTGAGCCATACGACCCTCCATTCTCTATAGCCGAACTGAAGGCGTCGAGCGAGTCTTTCAACCCAAAAAAGGCTCCAGGAATGGACGGCCTCACAGCCGATATTTGCTACCGTGCTATCAGCAAAGACCCCGAAATTTTCCTAGCAATCCTGAACAGATGCCTCGCATGCAATCACTTCCCCAGAGCGTGGAAAGAGGCAACAGTGGTTGTACTACGGAAGCCAGGGAAAACGGACTACACAACACCTAAGGCGTACCGCCCGATCGGCTTGTTGCCGGTACTCGGGAAAATTTATGAGAAAATGTTGGTGGCCCGACTCAGGTTCTACATTACACCGAGGATGAGTACTCGCCAGTACGGATTCATGCCACAAAGGAGTACCGAAGACTCCCTCTATACCCTTATGCAAAAAATACGCTGCAAGCTGAAACAAAAGAAAATAATAACATTAATATCGCTGGACATAGAGGGAGCCTTCGACAATGCCTGGTGGCCTGCTATAAGAGTCCGACTGGCTGAGGAAAGGTGTCCGGTCAACCTGAGAAGGGTCATCGACAGTTACCTGCGCGACAGGAAGGTACGGGTGAGGTACGCCGGCGCTGAGCATGAGAGAAGCACGGAAAAAGGCTGCATCCAAGGCTCAATTGGAGGCCCCATTCTTTGGAATCTCGTACTGGACCCCCTCCTTAAAGACCTCGAGAGAAGAGGAGACTACGCGCAAGCCTTTGCTGATGACGTGACCCTGGTATTCGATGGTGACACGGCACTGGAAATAGAGAGACAGGCGAATGCTGCCCTCGAACGTGTTCGGGCGTGGGGCGTTGAAAACAAACTAAACTTTGCACCACACAAGACCAGTGCAATGGTCATTACAAACAAATTAAAATACGACGCCCCACGCTTGAGCATGGGCGGGGTCGACATTGCAATGTCTCATAAAATTAAAATACTAGGTGTCACTATCGACGACAAGCTCACGTTTAACGCGCACATCTCCGAGGTATGTCGTAAGGCCATCGCAGTCCACAAACAACTGAGCAGAGCCGCAAAAGTAAATTGGGGTCTAAATCCAGAAATAGTTAAAATAATCTACGTGGCTACGGTGGAACCAATAATTCTATGCGCCGCCAGTGCATGGGCGGAAGCCGCTAACAAACTGGGAACAATCAAACAGCTGGGCGTCGTACAGCGGGGAATAGCACAGAAAATGTGTAGGGCATACAGAACTGTTTCCCTAAACTCTGTGCTCCTTCTAGCCGGAATACTCCCCCTGGATCTTAGAATCCAGGAGGTGGCATCGCTGTACAAAGCCAGGAAAGGGGTGCCACAGACCATATTGGGGGACAGAGAGGTAGAGCAAATGTCCTCTGCACTAGAATCCCCGCATCCTGCGGAGCAAAGCGACTTGCAGATTGTCAGCCTGGTAAACCAGGAAGAAGTCAGCGCTAATTCGGACCAACAAGTGAAAATCTTCACCGACGGTAGTAAGATTGGGGGGCGTGTCGGAGCAGCTCTGTCCATATGGAACGGAGACACCGAGACGCGCGCCCTCAAGTTAGCGCTGCCGAATTACTGTACGGTTTACCAGGCTGAGTTACTTGCGATATGCCGAGCAACGCGGGAAATCAGGAAAAGTACGGCGCCTAGCTTTGGGATCTTCAGCGATTCCATGGCGGCTCTTTTGACCGTGAAAAACCCCAGTTGCCTTCACCCCCTGGCAGTAGAGGCCAGACAGAATATTACAGCTGCATCTCTCCAGAACAAGGTCATATCCTTGTTCTGGATAAAGGCTCACGCAGGGTTGAAAGGCAACGAGAGAGCGGATCTGCTGGCGAAAGAGGCCGCCATGAACTTGAAGAAAAAACCGGACTATGATCTATGTCCGATCTCATTCGTCAAGCGCCACATACGCATGGGGACGCTTGACGAATGGAATCGGAGGTACCGGTCCGGCGAAACCGCAAAGATCACAAAGATCTTTTTCCCAGATGCGGTGGCGGCGTATAGAATAATACGGAAGGTGGAAATCACCAACATCAGGGCACAGATTATGACGGGGCACGGTGGATTCTCCGAGTACCTGAATCGATTCAAGTGCAAGGGGAGTCCATCGTGCAACTGCGACCCAGAAGTGGAAGAAACTGTGCCACACCTGCTTCTTGAATGCCCCGTACACGCCGCGGACAGATATTCATTGGAACAGGCACTGCAAATGAAACTAAGTATAGAGACAGTTGGGGAAGTGATGCGGGGAAAACACAGAGATAAATTTTTAGACTACTGCACAAAGATTGCACAGAGGGCAATAGAAAGAAACAGAACAGCTTAAGAAAATATGCTTATAGTATATTTGGATATATATATATAAAGCATAGAAATAAGTACAAACATCATTAGCATAAGAGGTAGTATAAGAATAAATAGAAATAAGGTGATATTGTAAGAAAACTAAAGGTTAAAAATTGTATTAGAATAAGGAAAAAGTTGTGAAACAAATAAAAGGGCATAATTGATTTTTATTCCCCCTAGATTAGAATAAGTAACAAATAAAATAAGAAAGAAAACTTAGATAGGCAGAATAGGGTAAAAACGGGACTCAACCCGTAAAAAAGAATGGATGATATGATGGATGCAGAAAGATAAAGTATGCGGCATGAAAGTACGAGAGGAAAACAAGCGAGAACTGGTATGACAAAGAGGATAAGGCTTAAGATAGACTCCGATAACGTCGGAGGTAGAGAGAATTAATAATAAAAAAAAAAAAAAAAAAAAAAAAAACCTAACCTAACCTAACCTAACCTAACCTAACCTAACCTAACCTAACCTAACCTAACCTAACCTAACCTAACCTAACCTAACCTAACCTAACCTAACCTAACCTAACCCAGTATCCGTTCTAAGACGACACGATTAACATCAGCTCCGCGTAATAAATTCACCAAAAATAGACGCGTTGAGCTACGTGTGTAAAAAGTGCTCCTGTGTGTTAGTGAAGTGACGAAGAGCCGGGATTATTGTGGGCAACATCCTACGTCATCAGGTTGCGGAGCAGAACCCTCATAACTTTAGGGGTTAATAGCTCAGTAAAGGTTAGTGGAGTCGCTTTGCCTACAATTGTGCAGAAGACCGCCAGATAGGCCTATCCATCGGCACCAAGAACAGTGAAATCGGATCACGGACCAGGGAGCTATCAGGTACCAAATTTCGCCAAAAACACGTGGTTTGAGGTTAGAATAACCTAACATTTACCACCACGTGCTTTCATACACGAGGCGTGACGCACGTACAGCCATCCCTGGAGACTCCGAAGCCGGCCGAGGAATCATCTTAAGGTCTGCAGACCAGCGTGACGACTCCACAACGAACCACCAGGTAAGCCCTGAAGGAACTCCTCACCCCTTTAACCTACCCCCCCCGAGTTTGGGCTCATTCAACTTGGAATACCAAGTCCTAGCCACAGCCACCGGGCCACCCTTCATCCCCATCTCACCCCCCACTCATCACCTCCCCCCACACCTTTAGTACCATCCTACCCCCTCTACCTTGAGGCACCCCCCTCCACGTACGTCCCCACAACCCTTCACCCCCCCTAACCTCCCCACGAGACCCTCTCCCCCCGACCCCCTCTCAGGGCTACCTCACCCCCCCTTGGCCTAACTCCGCAACCGTTGGAGCTACAAAGCCGAGTTTGGGCTCAATTGAAAGGGCATCAAAAGCTCCTTCATTTGGCCCCGTCAGATTTCTTCATCTCGGCCCACAAACGAAGAAACCACTCATCAACTTCGGAAACACCACGGGACACCACCATCAACACACACAAGGACTCACACCATCCGAGTTCCCGAACTCTGACCACCGAGTTCGGAAAGCAGATCGGGCTCCTCACTGGACAGCGGAAGCAGACCATCAGCTGAAGCAACCGTGAGTTCTTAGTTCCAAAAAACAAAAAAAAAAAAAAAAAAAAAAAAAAAAAAAAAAAAAAAAAAAAAACAAAAACAAAAAAAAAAAAAAAAAAAAAAAAAAAAAAAAAACACCGTTAACTACCTCAAATTGTTATTCTTGTAAATTATTAAATTATATTAAGTTACTTATAAGTTCACATCAATAATGTCTTCAAAATCATCCACCCGCAAGCCGACCATGGAAACCGTCTCCAAGGTGTCCAAGTCCCTCAGGGAAAAAGTTCTAAAAAATACCGCCAAGTCCGTAGCATCAGAAAAGGCGGCGTGTCCATCAGAGCCGCCCAAGGTGCCGAAGGCGACATCGGAGCCGGGTTCAGACGGCTCGTTACCACCGTCAGTCGCCTCAACCAACTTCTCCGAGATTCCAGCCGCAGAGTGCACAAGAGTCTCGGAGGTTGTTATTCAATGGGAGCAGTGCGGTATCTCCCCCCCCCGTCAGATCATCTCAGACGAGGAAAGTTCGGTCGCGTCTTCCGCGGGTCAGTCAAACCGACCCGAGCGGCAGAGCCTCCTGTACCGAACACCGAGAAGGGGGACAGGAGTGGAGATGGACCTCGCTACAAGGGAAGCGAACGAGCTCCTGCAACGAGGTAAGGACGCGCTGGAGGCTGCGGGGAATATGCGGAGGGAATGTAAGACCTCAGCCCACGAGTGTCTCCAGGGCCTGTACGAGACAGTCCTCTCCCTTGCCGACTCCAGAGCCCGCCACAAATACAACCTCGAGAAGGAGCGCTCTCGACACGCACAAGAGCTTGTGCGGGTCGAGAGAGCTCACTCTCGGGAGTTGATGGCGTTCAAGGTCGAGCTCTCCCTGATGAGATCGGATCTCACTGACACAAATAGGGAGGCAAAGGGCATTAGGGAATGGCTGGGCCATGAGACCCTTGAAGCCTTCAAGGGAATCAAGGAGGCCAAAGACGAAATTAAGGCGGCGAGCCTTAAAAACATCCAGGAGCATGAGAAGACCAGGCTGTTAGGAGACAGAGCACCGGGGAATTCAAACTGGGATTCCATGGGTGAAGGTCTCAAACGCCTCGACACTAATCTCATCAGCGTGTCCAACCAGCTAGACGTGCTCCAAAAGGTGATAGACAACATCAAAGCCGACCTGACACAGCCAAAAGATGACGATACCAGCAGCCGGACGTCGGAGACGGGCGTGCTGACTACCATCATCTTCGAAGAGGGTGTCAAAAAATTACAGGCCCTCATCCAAGATATGACCAAATCACCAAAGACACCTCCCCCACCACCACCAGCACCACAACAAAACATCAAGGAACAACTGCAACCAATAGCAGAGAGACTGGAGATCGTTTCGGCGGACATCCGAGTGCTGCGAGACCGCGAACAGCCAACTCAGGCGCCGACAGGGCCCAGCCTGGATGCGGAACTCGCAGTTGTGGAAGTAAAAAAGACTCTCCAGTCTATAGAGAAAGGGGTAGCAGACCTGGGCAGAGCGGACAGACCACCGCTGCCACATCAAGGGCCAAAAACCTTTGCCCAGGTTGCCAACACGCCAAAGCCCCCGAAACCGAACACTTCTCAACCCAACCACACCCTGATCGTCTCGTCGACAGATCCCCGACACACTGGGGATAACGTGATCGAGAGGATCAGGACAGCCCTGGACCTTAAGAAGAGCGGAGCCCGTGTGGATACGGTCCGTAAGGCGCGGAACCAGAAAGTGGTCCTGAGGTGCGCCAGTAAATCGGACCTAAATCTGGTGAAAGCCCAATTTAAATCCAGCGGCGGGCTCAAGGTTCAGGAGCCCAAACCACAAAACCCCTTGGTATGCATCAAAGGCGTAATGTCCAGCTACAGCGACGGGGAGATCGTCGATCTTCTCAAGGTGCAGAACAAGGACGTTCTGCAAAACGTCGCTGTAGATGAACAGACCGCCAGGGTGCGTTACAGAAAGCGCGCGCGTAACAACCTCGAGTGCCATCCCGTTCTGGAGGTATCGCCGAAGCTCTGGCTGACCCTCACACAAGCGCGGAAGGTGCACGTGGGTATAAAGCGGTGCCCAATTGAGGACCAGTCCCCTCTAGTTCAGTGCTCTAAGTGCCAAGGATATGGTCATAACAAGTCCATATGCAAGGCTGAAAAAGAGACGTGTAGCTACTGCAGTGGCTCACACAACGGAAGGGACTGTCCCATTAGGGCGGACGGCCTACAACCCACTTGCACCAACTGCAAGTTAGCCCAGAAGACGGGAAGCGACCTGGCACACACGGCGTACAGCGAAGACTGCCAGGAACGCCACAAATGGGACAGCATAGCGAGATCGCGCGTCACCTACTGCTAAGGGCGACCAAGACAACACACCACAACCAGTCACCCTCCATAACTCAACTAGACCGACAGCGAGATTACCGTTCATCCAGGTGAATCTCCAACGCTCCAAGTTGGCCACAAACGAACTACATCTGGCGGCTCAGGCCAAGGGATTTTCTGTAGCACTAGTCCAAGAACCCTACGTAGGAAGGACTGGTGTTATGAAACAAAGCCCAGGCACCCAAGTCATCCAGTGCAGCCTCAACCGCCAAAAACCAGTAAAAGCAGCGATCGTTATCTTCGGCAGCAATATAGAGGTCATTCATGACCCTCAGCTTGTTACCGAGAATATCGCTGCCGTACTGCTGAAGGTGGGCCAACTTCGTCTGGGGGTGTTATCGGTCTATTTCGAGGGTGACCAGGAAATAGAACCTTATATAACCACTACACAGAACACCATCAACAAACTACACACAAAAAACATTCTGGTGGGGGGAGATATAAACGCCTGGAGCCAGTGGTGGGGAAGTATTTCCGAAAACCATCGCGGAGCGGCGTACAACTCTTTCCTCAACGAGAGGGATCTCCAGATCCTTAACACTGGTCAAACGCCGACGTTTGAGACATACAGAGGAGACAAGTGGTGTACCAGCATCGTTGACGTGACGGCCTGCAGCCTGCCGCTGCTGGGTAAGATCGATGACTGGCGGGTGGAAAGGAGCCTCACGTCTTCGGACCACAATTCCATCACCTTCTTTCTGCGCCTAGAAAAGGCCTTAGAACCTCTAAGGCCAATCACGACGCGCAGATATAATACTAAGAAGGCCAAGTGGTCCGAATTCACCACACACCTCAAGACCACCCTGGCGGAAAGTCATATCACACAAGCCAGTGTCTCAAGCGTCTCAAACCCAGAAGATCTGGAGACAATCATAACAGATTACACAACATTCATCCACAACTCATGCGAGGAAGCGATCCCAAAACTGGGGTCGCCAAAACACAACCACAATCCTATATGGTGGACTCCAACTCTAGATCGTCTGAAGAGAGACATGATGACGAAAAAGAGGAGAATCCGGAACGCAGCCGCAAGTCGGAGACAGTTCACCATACAGGAATACGTCACATCCAAAAACAAGTACATAACATCTGCTGAGGAAGCGGCCACTACAAGTTGGAAAGAGTTCTGCTCCAAACAAGACCGAGAGAGCATGTGGGACGGCATTTACAGAGTCCTAAGGAAGACAGCTAGAAGACAGGAAGACACCCTCCTGAGAAATACCGCAGGCTACACTCTTAGCCCGGAACAATCAGCGGATCTTCTAGCAAAGACCTTCTACCCTGACGACTCAACAGAAGCCGAACTGCCGTACCACACGACACTTAGGAGACTGGCTGAGGAGGAAACACCTCAAGGATTGTCAGCCGATGATCCACCTTTCACTGCCGCGGAGCTGGAAATGGTTCTCCAGAACCAGAATCCGAAGAAAGCTCCCGGCCCGGATGGATTGACGGCTGACATCTGCACAGCGGCAATAAACTGCGACAGGGAATTGTTCTTAGCGATGGCCAACAAGTGCCTGTCGCTGTCACACTTCCCTGTACAGTGGAAAGCCGCCCACGTGTGCATTCTCCGTAAGCCAGGAAAAGACGACTATACGAACCCTAAATCGTACAGACCAATAGGGCTGTTATCGGTTCTGGGGAAAATAGTCGAAAAACTCCTAGTCGGCCGACTTCAATGGCACTTCCTACCCACACTAAACACCAACCAGTACGGATTCACGCCACAGCGTGGCACCGAGGACGCCCTCTACGCCCTAATGGGGCACGTTCGTGCCGAAATCAAAGCTAAAAAGATCGTGCTTTTGGTTTCATTGGACATAGAGGGGGCCTTCGATAACGCGTGGTGGCCAGCACTAAAGAGACAGATGGTGGTAAAACACTGTCCGAATAACATTTACCAACTAGTCACGTCATACCTGGAAGACCGGATCATCAGGGTCAACTATGCCAGAGCGTCTAGCGAGAAGGGTACCACGAAAGGATGCGTCCAGGGCTCAATAGCCGGCCCGACGTTTTGGAACCTTATCCTAGACTCACTCCTACACAAAATGGCTAGTAAAGGGGTATTCTGCCAGGCCTTTGCAGATGACGTCGTCCTGGTCTTCTCAGACTTCTCCACCGGACCTCTACAGCGTTCAGCGAACGAAACGCTGGAAGTAGTATCGGAATGGGGCGTCCGCAATAAGCTGCGTTTCGCCGCGCATAAAACAAATGCGATGGTGCTGACGAAAAAGCTAAAGTACGACGTTCCGATACTCCATATGTCTGGTACGCGGCTGAACCTAGTCCAAGAGGTCAAGCTGCTGGGACTCTTAATCGACGCCAAACTTACCTTCAACGCACACGTGGCGGCTACTTGTAAAAAAGCCGCAGATATCTACAAACAACTAGCGTGTGCGGCGAGGGTGAGCTGGGGCCTCAACAGAGAAGTGATCAGGACGATCTACGTGTCGGTGATAGAGCCTATCGTGATGTACGCAGCGAGTGCGTGGGAGCCAGCAGCAGGAAAACTGATGACAAGGAATCAGTTTGAGTCGCTGCAAAGAGGCTTCGCGCAGAAGATCTGCAAAGCGTACCGCACGGTATCTCTAACATCGGCGCTAATTCTGTCAGGTCAATTGCCCCTAGACCTCCGGGTATTGGAGGCAGCGTCCCTATTCAAAATCAAAAAGGGACACTCAAGTGACTTCTTACCGCCGGGTTGTGAGCTGGAAAGAAATGTACACCACTCCAAAAACCCCCACCCAGCGGAACTCACCATAACAGAATACGTACGACTAGAGGACTCGACTCCCGGAAGCCAGGAACAACACCACCTAATCGGGCCCCAAATCTACACCGATGGCAGCAAGATCGAGGGGAAAGTAGGAGCTGCCCTTACCTGGTGGGAAAACGGCAAGGAGTCCAAGTTCAGTACGTATGGCCTAGAGCCCCACAACACAGTCTTCCAATCGGAAATGTACGCTCTCACCGAAGCTGTCAGGATGGTAAGAGAATCCAGCGCGGCCTCTGTAAGCATTCTGAGTGACTCAAGGTCGTCACTCGACTTGCTGAGGAGTCCGTCTGCCACTCACCACCTGGCACTCCAGATAAAGAGAAGCGTCCGTAAGATCCGAGAGGAAGGTCGAAGCGTGGGGTTCTTTTGGATAAAGGCCCACGTGGGAACCGCCGGGAACGAGAGAGCGGACGAGCTGGCCAAGGAGGCAGCTCTAAACAAAACAACACCGGACTACAACAAAGTCCCCGTATCGTTCGTCAGAAAGAAGATACGAGAGGGGACTATCAAGAAGTGGCAAGCGCGTTACGAATCCTCGAGTACAGGAGCGGTCACAAAAGTGTTCTTCCCAGACGTCCTAGCGGCGAAAAGAACACTCAGAGACTCAGTCCTGACACCGCTCCATGTACAGATCCTTACAGGACATGGAGGGTTCTCAGCGTATCTCCACCGCTTCCATCTAAAAGATAGTCCCTCGTGTGTCTGTGACCCAAGCTGCGACGAGACAGTATGGCACCTGCTCTTCGAGTGCCCGAGATTCTGCCAAGACAGAATGGAGCTGGAACAAAAGATCGACATCCAGCTTAGCCAGTCCATACTCCACACCATCATGGGGAGACCGGCTACAAGGACACCATTCTTGGCATTCGCGAGCAAGGTCGCCCTAGTCGCGGCGAAGGCCAACAAGTCGGACACTAGAACCTCAAGGAGGACCACACCACCATCTGTCCTAACACCAATCCCAAGTACTGACACATCAACACCAACAATAACCTCAACAACGACAACAATGTCTAATACGCAATTGACAAACACCACTAACACACAAATGACAACAACCACTGCATCAAGAACAACAATGACAACTCACCCACTAACAATAATTACATCTACAACAACAACCACTACCAACACACAAAGGACCGCACAAAACACACGCATCATAACACATACCGTTACACAAGTCACACATATAAACACAAACACACAACCGGAGACAGTCGCGGCAACAGCAGAAGCCAGCCCACAGTCGGCTCCAAGTACCATGCCCATCACACAATTTCTGGCATGCGGAGGAGGCGGAACACCAAGCGTCCGACTGCGAGGAGTCGCTCTGTTCATGAACAGAGAGGCAGAGAGACTGGGTCTTAGCTTCTGCGTAGGGTCAAGCCGAGTAGGAGGCAAAGTCCACATTTCGCCGGGCCTTGCAGCCCTGATCAACGGGAGTACCACAAAAACGAGCATGAGAGGCAGCAAGTACGCGGCGCTGCCCCAAGTGGAGGTCGCCTCATACCGATGCCGATTAGTGCGATCCAAAGGGAAGACCATCGCGCTACTTGAGTGGAGAGAGGAGACCCCATTTGCTCAAGCGAGCTCAATACTCCAAGCGATCAGGGAGGCAGGAGAACACACGCCACTCACACCCCGGACCATAAGCGTGGACGCTATGGCGATAGGTACGGACAGAGGGGACGTCGCAGACCGCTTCGGCTGTTTGAGAGCCTCAGAACAGCATGAGGTAGTGGTCTATGAGGACAGAGGGGAAACTCTAAGTTTTCTCAAAACCCCTCACCACAGCGAAAGCGACGAGCTCCACTACACCCGACAGCCAGTCCACTCTAAGCGGTTCGGAGAGGGCCCAACAAAAGGCAGCCGCCGAAAGGGCCGAAAAGGAAAAGGGCCAATACACCAGCCCCGAGGACCGAGACCGCTCGAGGAGTCGCCTTAAGAGCTTCGGCACTTTCCTCAGAGCACTGCTCCCAAACCACAACACATCAACTGCGAAACAGGAGACAGCGGTGGAGAGGTTCTTCAATAAAAAGCCCAAAGAACCTAAGGAACCAAAACTCTTACCAACCAGAGCTGACAAAGGGCAAGTCAGCCCTCCCATCCCTGCGATGAGTTCAGGTACCACAGACCACGTGAGGAGCGCCTTCCTTGAGTATGTAGCGATCGTGAGAGCGACCAAGCAGGTCAACCTCACGACATGCAGTAAAATCTGGCAGACCTTCCAACTAAACTCAGAAGGTCTACTAAGAGTACTACTCAAGGAGGCAGGAGCAGCCATATACGACAACGCCACATCCCAAGTTATCGCTGGGGAAATGGAGGGGTCGTATATGGCAGCCTACAGCGAGGAAAGTGGTTTCGTGGCCCTGGATGAGCAGGAAACGGAGCGAAGGGGTAAGACAACCTTCAACACCACAGGAGACAGCCCGATAGTGGTTACCGCCAAATGTACCAAGATAATGCTGGATGATAAGATTCTCGAAATGGCGAAATCTATTTCGGGGACTTCAGAAGACCTAGCACCACAGGAAGTTTGGGCGGTACCCAGTATCAGGTGGGTGAATGGAGTGCCGGGTTGCGGCAAAACAACGTGGGTGTTGAAAGAATTCGACGAAGAAAGGGACGTCGTAGCTACCACAACGACCGAAGCTGCCAAGGATCTCAGAGAGAAGCTGGAGCCGCGCTTAGGAGATCGCGTCAAAACAAGAGTACGCACTATGGCCTCAATCCTAGCAAACGGGTTCAAGAGTAATGAGAAATGCTACCGTCTCACGGTAGATGAAGCACTCATGAACCACTTTGGGGCTATAGTCATGGCAGTAAGGTTGTCTGGTGCAAGCGAGGTGGTCCTAATCGGAGACGTTAACCAGCTACCATTTCTGGACAGAGAGAACCTTTTTCAACTAAGGTATACCCGTCCAAACCTGGTGGCTGGCATCACCCAGGAGCTGTTGTGTACGCACCGCAACCCGATGGATGTGGCGTTCACACTAAGCGAGATATACTCAGGTATATACTCGTCTAAGTCATCACCATCGCAGATTCACTCCCTGAAGGTGGAAGGTTACACAGGTGCGCAAATACCGAGTACCGCCCCAAAAACCCTATTCCTGGTTCACACGCAAGAGGAGAAAGCTTCCCTCAGTAACCAAGGATATGGGTCTGGCGAAGGGTCGCGCACCCTAACCATACACGAAGCTCAGGGATTGACCTACGAGAACGTCATCATCATAAACACCAAAAAAAGGAGGCTCCAAATCCACGACAGTGTATCTCACGCAGTAGTGGCGGTGTCGAGACATACGGTCAGCTGCGTCTATTACACCGATGACGCCGACGACGCCACAGGCAGGTTTGCGAGGAGAGCGATGGATGCGCCGACTAAAATGGTCATCGAGTACAACTTAAAGATGGCCATGCAGCATCGAGACGCAGCGGTCGTGGAAGCCTTGCTCCGAGTAACGAAGACCATGGTCGGTAGCGGAGCCACCTCAATCCCATAAATCCCAACATCCTAATCCCCAAGTCACCCAAGCATCCAATATTAAAATAGATTAAAACAGTGTAACATAGCTCATAAGTAATAGGTTAATTAAAGTCGTAGTCTTAATTGAAAACATACAAAAAAAAAAAAAAAAAAAAAAAAAAAAAAAAAAAAAAAAAAAAAAGGAACTAAGAACCACGTAGATTTTAAGTCTAGTTAAGGGTCACGAATCTAATTAATAAGTCAAATATATAAATCAGATAAATCTTTCCAAATAAAAAAGGGCGCGGACGCTTAAGTCTGCGGTAGTTTTATATACAACAACCTAACCTAACCTAACCTAACCTAACCTAACCTAACCTAACCTAACCTTTTTTTTTTTTTTTTTTTTTTTTTTTTTTTTTTTTTTTTTTTTTTTTTTTTTAAACCTAACCTAACCTAACCTAACCTAACCTAACCTAACCTAACCTAACCCAGAGTCCGCGGTCTCCCCCCGCGACGATAACACGCGTCCAAGGCTGCTCCGCGCAAAAATTTCTCAGAAAATTCGTTGAAAATTCGCGAAAGTGGTATTTTTTAACCAAATTACGTCGTGTAAACGACTGTATTGTGCGGAAAAATACGAACTATCCAACGGTGAAAAGTGCGTAAGTGTAAGTGCCTTGAAAAGTCAACAAATTACAAAAAAGTGCAAAAAGTGAAAAAACCAAAGTTTAAAATTGAAACGCTGCCGAAAGTAGATCGACGACACCCATATTTTATGGTGTCAAACAACGCGTCTCTTCGATGCCCACAAATTGGAGCTGCTTTCTGATTTTTCCCGTCCACACCTTCGGAGAAAACTGAGAGAAACCGGATACCACGTGGCCACGTGCAACCAGTTCCAGTCACGTGCGGCTGTCAACATCGAGCGGCTTCGAGGCAGGGCGTCGAGCTTGACGAGACGGCGCTTCGTGCTTCAGAAAAAGTTAAGTGGTCCCAGAGTTATAGAGTTTTCAAAATTTTAGCAATTTTCAAAAATCGATTAGTATTTATTAGTCGCGACGACCCCTCAGTTTTAGGATTGCATTTGAAGGGCCTTAGTAAATTCTACATATTTGCAAAATTTCAGAAATTTGGCTATTAAAGTTTCGGAGCTAAGATTTTTTAAAATTTAGGGGTTGACACGAGGGGTGTCAAATAAGGGCTCGATACCTCTGGAACCACTTTCTAAAAATAGTTTAACCTAGTATTAGCATTATTTATAAGTTTCAAAGTTTTTATTGTGTTATCCTCAAACTGTGTTGTTTTAAGTTAAATTTAGGGGGTTTTTTTTGGCTAAAACAAATCGGGGGGTAGTTTCCTGGGACCAACAATATAATATCTGAATAGGACTCTTAAAGCCCTGTCAGGAGAGCCCAAACTCGGCTGGTTTTGGACTACGTGTGCCAAATCTGTGCAAACGGCCGCCATTTTGGACGCCATCTTGGGAAACTTCCACCCGACATAGCTCCGGACTCAGAGATCATAGGAGACTGCCGTTTTCACATATACACTCGGGAGAGAGTTATCTATCCTGTGCGCCTAGTGTTCAGCATTTTTGGGGTGAGGGTTTTCAGGATCCTGAAAATCATTTTGTGGGCTGGAGCAGATGGAGGCGTTCCGGATTGGCCTAAACACGGATGTTCTGTGACCACTGGAGGGGAAGATAGCTCGGGTTTAAGATTGACATTGACAGTTCACGAACTGTCAAACACTTTTTCACACCCCGATAACTTCTGAACCGGGAGTCGCAGAGCATTCGGGTTTTCTTTGGGGACATTGGCTTGCCCTCCCCTATTTGGTTGGTGCCTTTTCAGGGGTTGTTGGGTCCTGAAGATTTTCGGCCTGAAAGCGGGACAATTGGTTAGATCGCATTGCGCCCGACCAGGCGATCCGAAGCGCGGCTGTGTTTGGACTGACGGTTCCGGAGATAACAGTAAAAAACTGAACTCTGGGCGCCATCTTGAATTGGCAACCACAAGTTTGGCGAGTTGTATCTCGGGAGTCCTTTGGACTATAGTGGCCGAGTTTGGGTTCGTCTGAAAGAGCTTGAGGAAACCTGTCTCCTGTACTGTAGATACTGACTCTATGTAGAGTCTAAAAAATTTATTAATAATATTTTTAGAGTTTTTCGGAAAAGACGGTCTCAAAGGCACCAGACATCGCTCACGGTGTACTGTCTGGACTACTTTTATTAGTTTTAAGTAAATTGACAGAGCAAAGCTCTACTTTTGTCACTCAACGAGGTTATTTATGAGATAACTAAATTTCAAACTGCACTGTACGCTCACAGAGGACATATTTTTAGTTTATGGAAACACTGACCGCCCACCTTACCCATTTTCACTATTCTTAATCCAAATAGTAATAGACGGGTAGAGTCATCTGTGGGAAAACTATTCAACGTCGGTTTATCAGACGAATTCTTATTAGTGGAACTGGTTGGAGTGCGCTTGTTGATCTCCCAGACGTGTGCGTAGACCAACTGACAAGATTCTTTAGAATCTTTATTTATTCTATTTGTATTATTTAGTTTATTGACTGCCTATACACTTTTATTTACACATATACATATTTACATATTTTACATATACACATATACACAGACTGGGTACCCCTTACACTGCCCATTTGACGTTGGACTAGTTCGACACCAACTCATACATAAAAGAGAAGAAAATGTTTGGAATACGTACACCTACTGCCAAGCCCGCAGACCGACCAAATAAGAGTCCACAAAACGCTACAGAAGAGGCCGGTTCCTCTACACAGAGCGTCAGGAAGAGTGTGGGCGAATGGGAGGCTGGGCAGCCAGCAAGAAAACAGACCCCCCCAATAAAATTGAGGTTCGAAAAGAAGGTGGCAGAAAGTGTACCGCAAAAATTGACACCAGAGACGAAACGAGCACCCGTCGAAATTGTCAGCCTGAGTCCGCCGGTGGCAAAAACTAGGGTTGCAGAAGCTAGAGCATGTCTGGTTAAAATAAAGACCCATTTGACCAACTCCAAGAACTTGAAGAGAGAAATCAAGGATGAAGTCAAGGCCCAGGCAGACCGGCTCTACCAACTCGTGAAGGAGTCGGAACAGGACAAAGATCGATGTTCGCCTCTAAAGGTCGCGACTGAAACCAAAGGGACACAGTCACAAAATGAAGAAGGTGCTTTAGTGGTAACCAGCACAAATATAGAGTCCCTTAAATCGGCTTTAGAAGACCACAGCCGTAACTTGCGGGATAACAGTGAGAAGCTCGATAGGCTGAAAGAGGTACTTCAAACTAGCGAAGCACAGTTGGAGAAGTTCTCTTATGCTAGAGTAGCGGCGAGTCGGCCTATCGAGCACTCACCAAAACAGACGGCGCTCCACTCTATAGTGGTCACCTCCACCAAGGAAACCGAAACTGGTGAGCAAATCATTGACCATATCAGGAAGGCGGTCAATGCTAAGGAGGGATGGGTCACAGTAGATAGGATACGTAAAGCGAAAGATAGGAAAGTAGTACTTAGTTGTAAAACGGAAGAAGAAAGAGCAAAGATTAAGGAAAAGCTAGCAAGTGTGGGGGAAGTTCTGAGGGTCGAAGACGTAAAAAATAGGGACCCGCTGGTGATCCTGAGGGACGTCTTGACCTACAACACTGATGAAGACGTCCTCAAGGCTCTTAGGAACCAGAATAGAGACGTTTTCTCAGAGCTCACTAAAGAGGAAGACCGGGTGGAGGTTCTTTTTAAGAAGAAAACCAGAAACCCCCACACCCACCACGTAGTCCTCAGGGTCTCCCCAAAACTGTGGAACCGACTGCAGGAAAGACAGGCCGTCCACATTGACTTACAGAAGATTCGAGTGGCTGACCAGACCCCACTAGTTCAGTGTTCTCTATGCCTAGGATTTGGGCATGCACGACGGCTCTGTAAGGAACAAATTGAGAAGTGCAGTCACTGCGGGGGCCCTCACATGAGGACGCAATGCGCAGAATGGCTGGCCGGAACAGTTCCATCATGCTGTAATTGTGTGCGAGCAAAGCTGGATAGCACAGAGCATAATGCATTCAGTGACGAATGCCCAGTCAGGAAAAGATGTGAGGTTCTGGCCAGAGCCAGAGTAGCGTATTGCTAAAGTGGATACAGGCGAAAGGGCAGGTACCCCAACCAGAAGATACGCAGTAGCCCAAGCCAACCTACAAAGGAAGGAACTGGCAACCACCGAACTCTTTTTAGAGGCCAGTGAGCGAAACATCGCATGGGCACTGATCCAGGAACCGTATGTGGGAGGGGCTAGAAGTATGAAGAGCTACCGTGGCGCGAGAATCTACCAGTGCGAGGTTGAAGGAAGTGGGAGGGTTAAGGCGGCAAAAGCCGTCTTTGATGATGACCTGGATGTCATCCCCTACCCGAAACTCACTACTAACAATATCGTTGTGGTGGGGATCCGGACCAGATCCTGGGAAATCGCAGTAGTCTCCTATTACTTCGAGCCAGACCAACCCATAGGGCCCTACCTGGATCAGCTGACCAACATCAAGTTGGAGCTGGGTACCGGACTACTGCTAATAGGCGGAGACGCAAACGCTAAGAGTATCTGGTGGGGAAGCACCATAGAAAACCTCAGGGGAGAAGAGATGTCCGGGACCCTTGAAGAGTTGGAGCTTCAGGTACTGAATACTGGAGACACGCCGACCTTTTACACTGTAAGAGGCGGCATATCATACAAAAGCCATGTCGACGTCACGGCATGTTCGCTCGAGCTTTTTGACATGGTAGGCGATTGGCAGGTTGACACAGGAGTGACGAGCTCGGACCACAACACAATTTTATTTCAAATTAGATTAAAAAGGGAAAAGGGGATAAGCGTAACTAGATCAACCCGAAAATATAATACTAAAAAAGCAAACTGGGAAAAATTTAAAACTAAAATGGGGGAACTTAAAAGTGAAAATAGCGTTAGTCTAAATAAAATAAATCAGATATGTAATAAGAATGAACTCGAACAACTGGTTATCAGCTACGAACATATAATTGAGAAAGCATGTGATGAGGCTATCCCAAAAATTAAAAAGAAAGTAAATATTACCATTCCGTGGTGGTCCGAAGATCTCGCTGCGAAGAAGAAGGAGGTCGCAACAAAGAAGAACCGTGTCCGCAACGCCGCACCGGTCCGCCGAGCGATGGTCGTAGACGAGTACCTGAAAGCAAAAGAGGAATATGAGTGCCAAGCCAAGAAAACCCAAATCGCCAGTTGGAAAGGATTCTGTGAGAAACAAGATGGGGAAAGCCTATGGGAAGGAATCTACAGAGTCATTAGAGGGACCACTAGGAGACAAGAAGATCTGACCCTAACAAACGATGGCGCATTCCTGAACCCGAAGGAGTCAGCTGCCTTACTAGCCGACAGGTTCTTTCCAAAGGACACAGCGGAAGAAGATAACGCAGACCACAGACTCACCAGAGAAGCAGCCAGTCGGGTAAATGAATGGCGTCAAGGTGAATATTTTGACCCACCATTTACACTATTGGAGCTGAAGACAGCAGTTGCGCGTTTTAACCCGAAAAAAGCCCCCGGTGTGGATGGATTCACGTCGGACATCTGCAGTCGAGCGATCTACCAGGACTTGGACGCTTTCCTTGCTCTGTACAACAAATGCCTAGAATTGGCACATTTCCCGGACATCTGGAAAGAGGCAACGGTGGTGGTCCTCAGAAAACCGGGCAAGGAAGATTACACGAACCCCAAGTCATATAGACCGATAGGTCTCCTGCCGGTCTTGGGGAAGGTCCTGGAGAGGATGGTGGTAGCAAGGATTAAATGGCAGCTCGTGCCGCGGTTTAGTACTCGTCAGTTTGGCTTTATGCCTCAGAAGAGCACCGAGGACGCCCTCTATACTCTAATAAAACATGTGCAGGACAAGTTGAGGCTGAAGAAGCTAATTGTCCTGGTGTCTTTGGATATAGAGGGTGCCTTCGATAGCGCCTGGTGGCCGGCAATCCAAGTTAGGCTGGCTGAGGAAAAGTGTCCGGTAAACATCAGGAGGCTGCTTGATAGTTACCTTGACTGCAGAAAAATAAGAGTAAGGTATGCTGGGGAGGAATGCGCAAGAGAGACAAATAAAGGCTGTGTTCAAGGGTCAATCGGTGGTCCCATTTTGTGGAACCTTCTTCTGGACCCGTTATTAAAAGATTTGGAGGAGAATGGACACTTTGTGCAGGCCTTCGCAGATGACATCGTCTTGGTCGTGGATGGTGGGACGGCGGCTGAAGTCTCCGGACATACCAATGCAGCCCTCGCCTGTGCTTGGAGTTGGGGCGTCAGAAATAAGCTCAGGTTTGCACCGCACAAAACCTGTGCGATGCTTATAACCAATAAGCTTAAGTACGACACCCCAATTCTGAGCATGGCTGGAGTCGACATTGGAATGGTACGGAGTATTAAACTGCTAGGCCTTACCATCGACAATAAGCTCACTTTTAACGAGCACACCGGAAATGTCTGCAAGAAGGCAGCGGAGGTGTATAAACAACTTGCACGTGCGGCGAAGGTCAGCTGGGGTCTCAATAGAGAGATTATACATATAATATATACTGCCGTCATTGAACCAATTGTCACGTACGCGGCTGGAGCCTGGGCTCCCGCTACGAAAAAGCTGGGTATACGGAGGAAGCTAAGCTCTGTCCAACGAGGATTCGTCCAGAAGATCTGCAAGTCTTACCGTACAGTCTCATTAAACTCGGCGCTGGTACTGGCTGGGATACTGCCTCTAGACCTCCGCATACAAGAGGCAGCTGCTTTGTATGAGGCAAGGAGAGGGTCATCCCGGTTTGTGCCAGGAGACCGGGAGATTGAGAGTATGGTGGGATTTGCAGAGACATCTCACCCTGCCAAACAAGTGGCCTTGGAGTTCATATGCCTGGCAGACCAACAACTTGTAGACAGTCACAACGTGCAGGCAGTGCGAATATTCACTGACGGCAGCAAGATTGAGGGGAAGGTCGGAGCCGCATTATCCCTGTGGGATAATGATGGGGAAATCCAGAACCTCAAGCTTAGCCTTGCCGCGTACTGCACTGTCTACCAGGCGGAACTACTGGCCATTTGCAAAGCAACGGACGTGATCCTTAAACGCAAAGAGACGAGCTATGGCCTGTACAGTGACTCAATGGCAGCATTGCAGGCGCTGACAGGCCATGGTTCTCTCCATCCCCTGGCAGTCCGCGCACGAGCAAATTTGTCTCTGGCGTTGGACCAAGGTAAAAATGTTTCTTTCTTTTGGGTCAAGGCTCATGCGGGCTTGCCGGGGAATGAGCGTGCGGACGAGCTGGCAAAGGAGGCGGCGTTGTCGTCACGGAGGAAGCCAGACTATGACCAGTGTCCGGTTTCATTTATCAAGCGTCAAATCCGCTTGGATTCGCTTGGCGGAGATATGTGTCAGGCGAGACGGCCTCGGTGACGAAGATGTTTTTTCCAGATGCCGTAGCCGCCTACCGTATTGTGAAACGGGTGAGGCCAACGGGCGTACTTACGCAAGTCTTAACAGGGCACGGTGGGTTCTCAGAATACTTAAATCGCTTTAAGTGTAAGGAGAGCCCATCGTGCATCTGCGACCCCAATCTTGCAGAATCGGTCCCACATATAATCTTAGACTGTCCGGTCTACGCCAAAGAGCGCTATAACCTGGAGGAAGAATTGGGAATACGGCTGCAGAGGGAAAGTGTGGCGGAAATAATGGCCGGCAAAAATAGAAAAGTAATTTTATCCTACTGTGAGAGTATAGCTCAAAAGGTGATAAACAAAAATAAAATTTGACCGCAAAACTATGTTTCGTAATATATTGTGTATATACTAATGTAAACATAGGAAATAAGCGCAATAAATTGTAATAGGATAAGCAGTAGAATCAAAGAATTGTTAAAAAGATGTAATAAAATAGGTAGTAAGGTAAAGAATATGTATAAGTAGATTTATAAATGTAGAGTTTAAGTAGATTTAAGAAAAATTGCATTGATATAAGTGAAATAAAAATGAAAATAAAATGTGTAACTAGATTCACAAGTAGCTGTAATAATTATCTCTAATTAAAATAAAACCGAAGCACTATAATCATTTCCCTACTGTTAAAAAGTGTCAACAAAGAAAGTAGAGTAGGAGTAGCACAAAGTGGGAGCCCCACCCACAGGATAAATGATGAAGGATAGAAGAAAGATATAGTATGAAGCATGAAAGTACGAGAGGAATGTTATGCGAGAACTAGTATGGATGAGGATTTAGGATACACAATAGGCGCCAATTATGTTGGCGGAACTAGTCCATAAAAAAAAAAAAAAAAAAAAAAAAAAAAACCTAACCTAACCTAACCTTACCTAACATTCAGATTTTTTGGAACAGAAGTTTGGTTTTTATTATAAGTGGCGATGGTTATTCAAGTGGGTAGTACAGCTTACTTATTTCGCTCAGTAGTATGCGTTTTGACAGTTTTTTCTTGATTGATAGATCCCATTGCAATATAAATTTAAAACAAACATTAAGAAATTACATAAATAAATTAAACTTCCTTTATTATTTAATCACGTAATTAAAATAACATCAAGATTCTATAATAAAAACAAAATAAATTCTATGCGGAAATGTAAAGACATTCAACTGCTTGGTGAAACTTAACGATTTCGAAAACATGGCAAGATTTTGGAAAACCGAGGAAATTCCAGATAAGTAATCATCAACTAGTGAGGAACAACATTGTGAGGAATATTAACAATATGTGGTAAAATTCCTATGAAGCCGAACTTCGAAAAAACTTAAAAAATGCAAAGTCACAAACATTAGCACAATTCCTTCAACTGGAAAGAAAAATGCTAAAAAACAAAGAACTCAGTTACGAGTACAAACATTTTATGAACGAATACATCGCTATGGGATACATGAATCCTGTCACAGGAGAAAGTAGGGGTCAAGTCTACCTACCTCACCATGGCGTGTTGAGAGCTGAGTCCACTACAACAAAACTAAGAGTAGTGTTCAACGCGTCGTACAAGACAAAAGGAAACAGCAGTCTCAACAATCACATGTACTGCGGTCCGAACTTACAAAAGGATATACTGACACCACTCATTAATTGGAGAATGTATAGATACATCTTTACGGCAGATGTAGAAAAACTTTATCGGTTCATCTGCCTGAATGAAAATCAACTGGAGATCTTCTCCTAACGATCTTCTACAAGATTGGCACAGTAACTTACGGAACGAAAAGTGCACCTTATCTAGCAATGCGCAATCTCCATAAACTCGCCAAAGATGAAATAGATACCTATCCGGAAGCTGGAAACGTCCTGAAAAACTATTTCGGCATGGATGATTTGGTTTACGGGCAGGATACTATCGACGCATCGAAAACACTGGTCATACAGCTTATTGAGTTGCTGAAAAATAAAGAATTTAACTTGAGAAAATGGATAACGAACGAACTGATGATCTTGGAAGACTTGCGAGATAATCAAAAGAGCCGGCAATACGAGGTGGAATCAAGACAACGATAGCTTCACATACCAATGGGATCTATCAATCAAGAAAAAACTATCAAAACGCATATTACTGAGCGAAATAAGCAAGCTGTACTACCCACTTGGATTACCATCGCCACTTATAATAAAAACCAAACTTCTGTTCCAAAAAATCTGAATAAGCAATATCAACTGGGACGAACGCTTACCCGACGATCTCGCTACTGAATGAGAAACTATGAGAAAAGATATCCCGTTGCTAAACACACTTTCCATATCACGATGGTTACAATGTCAAGAAAACAACCTAGAGATACACGAGTTTTCCGACCAAGCGAAAAAGCTTACGCGTGCGTCATTTATAGCTGAATGAAAAATCAAGCCGGCGAATACAAAATTACGGTAATTACAGCGAAAACAAAGGTTGCATCAATCAGCAATAGGATAACTGTACCTAGAATGGAACTTTGCGGGGCTGTTTTACTAGCCAAACTGTTAGAAAAAGTTCAGAACACTTTGTGCAATAAAAACCTATATTTAGGGTGCTGGAGCGACTCCAAGGTCGTTTTAACCTGGTTGAAGGGGGATATAAACCGATGGGAGAAATATGTAGCTAACAGAGTGAACCAAATAAACAGCATTATTCCGGTAAACTGCTGGAACAATGTGAAGTTTTTTTTTTTGTGTCATGTTTACCGCAAATAAACGTTTTTTCTTTCTTTTTCTAAGTCAGATGAAAATCCAGTTGACTGTGCAACTCGAGGGCTCACCCCATTTCAACTCCTAGATTTTAAACTTTGGTGGAATGGACCAGATTGGTTAAAAACAAACATTCCAAAAATCCATCAAGACAATCGCTTGAACTACACAACAATCACTGAGTTGCAATTGTGAAATAATTGATACAATACTGAATAAACACTGCAATTATAAGCAGCAGTCATTGGAGGTAGCAGAACAGTCAAGAAGGAGCTTCGATAATGTGTCCGATGTCATCGTTTCAAACCAAACCGAAACGTCCAACTGATGGCAGACTTGCTAAAGGAGCGTGTAACTCCATCAAGACCGTTCACAAACACCGACGTCGACTATACCGGACATGTTGATGTGGAAATCAACAAAGGAAGAGGAGTTAAAACTTGCAAGTCTTACATAAAAATTTGCATATGCATGGTGACCAAAGCTGTGCATTTGAAATTGGTGTCAGACCTGACTACGCAAACATTCCTCGCCGCATTCAAAAGGATGTGTGCCCGCAGGGGTATACTCCGACACATATTCTCCGACAACGAAACGAATTTTGTGGGAGCAGCAAAACTACTTCAACAAGAGTTTGAACAACACATTACGTTTAAGACTTCTGAATTCTTCGATGAGATGAGCCACTTACAAATTGATTGGTATTTTAATGCACCACTTTGGCCAACAGCTGGAGGCTGCCGTAAAAGCCATGAAATATCACCTACTTCGAGTACTGGGAGAAAGGAAGCTTACTTTCGAACAATTCACTACTTTACTAAATCAAATTGAAGCCTGTCTTAACTCTCGTCCGCTGTGCCCACTAACAGAGTATGTCGAAGACCTGGAATATCTAACTCCCTGTCACTTCCTCATTGGTGGCTCCATACTCTCACTACAAGAAGAGCAAGATTTTGCTGAGCACGATCTAAGAAACAGATAGAGGCTTGTTGAACAAATGAACGTGCACATCTGGAAGCTCTGGTCGAACAAATATCTACATCAACAGCAAATCCGAAGCCAATGGCAACACCCAAAAGAAAACCTGAAACAAGGAAGCCTGGTATTACTAAAAAATTAACACTTACCACATAGCCGCTACGCTATAAGAAGAGTCCAGGAATTACATCTAGGCGCAATGGTCGAGTAAGTGTTGTTACCTTGAAATCTAAGAATGGGTCACTTAAACAACCAATAACGAAGCTTTCACCAATACCGCTGAAACTCGAAGAGCCAAGAGTAAACGAAGAGGAAGAGAAAAGGACACCTACTCCAGAAACTAAAGAACGGGGAGGCACAACAAAAACCAAGAACCATTGGCTGTCACTTGTTCTCTTAACCATACTAGCAATGATGGGATTTGCAAAATCAGCGCCAACGACAAATAACTTGAAGGTAACACTTATACCGAGCAATCATCCGATTTACTTCAATGAAACTGGGAAAATACAACTAGTACAAGACGAATGGACCCTATTGGTTTCCTACAACTTAACGTCGTACTGGCAAGCAACTGATCAGATCAATGATTATGTGAACCAAATCGATAAACTATACCAAAGAATAGCATATGAGTACACGCCTTGTGAAACAATTGTCGGCCACTTACGTCATGAACTGAGTCACATAGCCGACTACAACTCTATGCTGCTCACTCAACACTTAAGACAAAACGAGGTTACTTTGATGGAGTTGGGAAGTTAACAAGAACTCTTTTCGGAGTGCTTGACGCAGATTTTGCCGAAAAGTATGAAAGAGACATAAAGAATCTACAATCAAATGATGACTACCTATTACAACTTATGAAAAACCAAACATCAATTGTAGATGCAGAAAACAACATTATATAAAAAAAACACTGCCTTAATGGATGAACAATTCAAAAAATTGCGAAATCACAAAAATAGTGAACAAGGCGCAAATGCTATTCACGATGAATGACATAAATTCCGCTACCGTGACATCAACTCTGATTTTAAATCCAATATTGGAAATGCTGATAAATGCTCTCGCCAACATTTACAGAGAACATTTAGATACTTATCTATTTCCGGCTAACCAACTGATCGTACAGCTAAACATAATATCCGCAAGGTTGCCACAGGGATTGCCGTTACCAGTAAAAGATATTCAAAGGGATTTGAAAAATATCTATGACCTCATCCATGTGAAGGCTCGAATTACAAATAACTATTTGCTATTTGAAATACATATCCCTTTGCTGAGCGACTTCAAGATATATCGAGTCATATCAATACCGTTCCTTAGACAAGGACAATTAATTTCGTAGGTACAACCATGTTCAAGTTTCATCGCAATCAACTTTGTAAAATATTCTTACATAGCAATGGAAGACCAAGACATGCGCCAATGTACTTCATACGGAGAAGACGAATTCATTTGTGTCACGCGTAATCCTGTCTACAACATGCACGATAAAGACGCCCTACGTGAGTTGTGAGGCTCAAGTCTTCAACCAACAAGAATCTTTATCATGCGTCCTCAATGACGTAATATGCAAAGAAACCTGGACAATGCTTCACAAATCGAACATGTGGCTATTTACATTGTGCGGAAAACAGCTGGTGCGCGTCATATGTAACGATCAAGTTACGCCAGCGGTCATTGATGGGACTGGAGTGATTTCCATAAAATCAAAGTGCTTACTGCAGAAAAAGTAATCCACAATATTTACTTACAATCAGCTGGAAAGCAGTTTTAACATGGAACCAGAGATAGAAATACCAACCATAAATTCAACAATCAACAACATCTTTGATCTCGACTGGAAGAATGTAAACATAACAGAATAAGAAACGCAAACTGCAGTAGAAATAAGAAAAATAGACCAGCAGTTGGAATTCCAGAAAAACAGAGAAATATTACCGAAGGCGTCTGACATGTCAAGTCACGACATCTATCTCTACTCGGTTACTTCTTTGTTGTTGGCAGGAATCGCTGTGCTTGGCCTCTATATTATCATTAAACGATGGTACAAAACAAAGAAAGGCGTTAAAACACTCTTTGTCAAAACAAGAGTGACACCTAGAGGAAGGGATAACTTTGGAACATTGGACAAAATTGAACTACAAGATATATATTCGAACTCAAACTCAAACTCAAAGCATTTATTTCAAATAAACCAATTACAGGCACTTTTGAATTGTCAAAGGGTCGGCCAGTCAGAAAGATGAAGCTAGTTGCCCATTCCAAAGCGTAGTAGGTACCTATGGAGAAGAACGGGCAAGAGACTCCATGGACACTCTTTTAAATCACAATATGGTTACACAACAAATATGGTCGACAGCAGCGGAGCCCGTTTACAGCGAAGCAAGACAGCCGAAGAAAGAATTTCACTTTGACGAATTAAATTGAGTGTTATACTTATACTTTTACACATTTACTATTGTTTACTATTTAACTTTAACTATTCACTTTTCTTATATTATATCTTGCTTTGTAATGGATGCTAATCCCACTTTTCCCTCGGGAGCACGTACGGTTCACGTACAAGCAAATTGCTAATGCCGCGACCTACTTTTCGCTATACATATTATTTTTATAACTATGTATAATATGTAGTTTAGTTGACCAATAGCTGCCGTAGCTATAACCGCGGATTAGTATCCAATGAAATATTCGTGTAATTTTTACGAATAAACTAAATTATCGTGAAGTCTGTGGTTTTCGTCAACTCACATCCAACAACTCTACTGTAACTAACTGGCTACCTCTGAGCCATACAAAGTTTTCACTCTAAGGCGTCGCTATGTCACATTTGGGAGTGGCGCGAGGAGGCGAAACGCCGGGGCTTAACTCCGCTGCCGCGAGAAATCGCGGCACAGCGGACAGAGCTCCGGCGGGATCTCATGGCGTCATGGAGAGTGCGATTGTCGCAACCCAGCGCTGGGCACGCCAAAATTGCGGCCATAAGACCCCTCTTTGAGGAGTGGCTAGAGAGGCGCCACGGCGTCCTCACCTTCCGCCTGACGCAGGTCCTCACCAGACACGGCTGTTTCGGGAGGTTCCTGCACAGGATAAGGTGGGAGGAAACGCCCGGGTGTCACCATTGTGTGGATCGCCCGGAAGACACGGTGGAGCATACGGTGGAGGTCTGCCCAGCTTGGGCGGAGCATCGTCGTGTCCTCGTGGAGGCGATCGGCGGCGGTGATCTCTCGCGTCCGGCCCTGGTTCAGGCCATAGTACGGAGCGAGAGGAAATGGGAGGCCGTCACCTCCTTCTGCGAAGCTGTAATGCTCGCGAAGGAAGAGGCGGAACGCGTGAGGGAAAGGCAAATTTTGCGCCCTCACGCCCCTAACCACCGCAGGAGGAGACGCCCAGGGCGTCGGGAATCGCGAGGCGATTTCCGGCCACCGTAGGCGCGGGCTTGCGGATGGTGAGCAATGGGTGGCTCACCGTCCGATAAGGACCAGGCCCGGGTCGACGGCGCGTTGTATTCCACGCATGCCTCAAAGATATGTCAGCAGATTTGAAGGGGTCCACTAGGGCCGATGCCTGCCGGGGTTGCGAAGAAAACCGAAAGGGAGATCGTGGCCCCCGGCAACAGGGCAACCGAAGGAACACGGGTGGGTTTTAGTCAGTAAGAGTCTGACACGCCCTCCCGCTCCGCCCAGAGCGGGAGAAGTTATTTGATGCTTTCCCACCCTCAAAAAAAAAAAAGGCGTCGCTATGTAGTTTCTGATTTCTCGTGTGTCAATGTGCACAGGAGATTGTAATATGTATGTATTGCTACTGCATCGAAGCTGTGTAATGCCACACTGTGTATTACAAACGATTAGTGAGCCATCTGCTATGATCATGTTTGCCTTGTGTTCTATGCTCGTGTGTTCACCATAGTTAACCTCATTTTACATCTGTCGATGTGCCACGCTATGTTTGCAAACTCTGCCTGTAAGTTGCGTGTACCCTGGATGCTGCTTACTCGAGATGTCAATCCGGTGCGATGGGGTCAAGGGTCCGCTACCAGGTCGCGGGGCAGGGGTTTCGCGTCAGGTGGGTGCGCATGTAATGGCGCTATCATATCGTCTGCACGCGCGAACATCATCTTTGCGAGTCACCTCACAAACTTATCCCGGCTCTCAATCCCGAGATCCCGGTGGAGAACATCATTCTTCACGTAGCGAGGGGCGTCAACTATGGTCCGCAACGCAAAGTTCTGTTGCGTGCAGAGCATTTTTCCACTCGACTCGCTCGTGAGGGCGAATCAAGCGGGTGCGGCGTATATCAAGACTACGTCTACGTACATCTTGTAGACGCTCAGCTTGACGTGCCGAGGGATGCAGGATGAGAGCACGGGCCTGAGGAGGTTGCGGGCAACTTTACCCTGCGCGATGACCTTGCGGACATGGGGCCCGATCGCGAGGCAGCGTCGATTGGTCGTCAGCGACCAATCGACGACTTTAATTAGCTTCAGTTGGATGAGTCTTTTCTCGGGTCGTCGCGACGTCCCCGCAAGGGGGCGTGGCGAGCGGGGTCGGGGCGTCGCCCCTCGCCCGCGGGAGCCATACATTGACCCATTAATATGGGCCCCTCAGTTATGTGCGCCTCGGACGGCGTCGTAGAATGCGACGCACCTTGCAAGCAAGATGCGTCTGTGTGAATGGTTGCTCTGAATATTATTGTAGGCGCGCCACGGCGCTAACTCCTGTAGCGCCGCTTTCTTCACGACATCCCGGCGGTCAGTCCCCGCCAGGTGAGACCCCCAGTTACCTGGGGGAGGCCCAGCGAAGACGACCAGCGACGAGGATGCCGACTCGACACACCTACATGTTAATATGTAGTCTACCTCTCGCCCCGTTCACAGATCGAGCCGTTTGCGGATTGAGAGGCAGGCAGTCTCGTATGTATGAGCGGCTAGTGTTGTAGAGTAACACCGCTCAGTGTATTACGTGCGTCGCGGCCCGCGTCGCGCCCGCTCGTGTTGTGTATAGATGCATGTATAGATATGGTTGTCTGTATACAGTTGCGCGACATGCCTATATTAACTTAGAACACGCCGCACAACAGATGTATGTGTACATCTGTAGAGTCTTATTATATCGAGTAAGCTGCGTGTAACCTGGGTGCTGCTTACTCGAGGCGTCATTTCCGGTGCGATGGGGTCAAGGGTCCGCTACCAGGTCGCGGGGCAGGGGTCTCGCGTCAGGCGGCCGCGCGTGCAAGGGCGCTATCTGCCTGACATGGGGCCAGGCAGAAGCGTCGGCACGCGCGAACATGGCCTTCGCGAGTCGCCGCACAAACTCATCCAGGCTCTCGATTCCGAGATCCCGCTGGATGACATCATTCCTCACGAGATGAGGAGCGTCAATAATGGTCCGCAGCGCAAGATGTTGCTGCGCGCGGAGCAGCTTTCGGCTCAACTCACTCGTGAGGGCGAACCAAGCGGGGGCGGCGTACGTCAAGACTGGGCGTATGTACATCTTGTACACGCTCAGCTTGACGCGCGCCGGGATGCTGGAAGAGAGCACTGGGTAAAGGAGGCTGCGGGCGACCCTCCCCTGCGCGACGACCCTACGGACATGAGGCCCCATCGTGAGGCGGCGGTCGATGGTCACACCCAGGTACTTAGCCCGGGGCGACCAATCGACTGACGCTCCTTGTAGCGTCAAGGGTGGTGGGAGGGGCGCGCACCCGGTAATGAGCGCCTGCGTCTTACCCACGTTAACCGAAAGCCGCCATTTCGACAGCCATGCGGGGAGCGCGTCGAGGGCGCGCTGCATCTTGGACGCCGCGTACTTCGCGTTAAGCGATTTAGTAATGTACGCGGCGTCGTCTGCATACAACGCAAGCAGCGCGTCTTCAGTGGTGGGGATGTCGTCGGTGTAACGTGAGTAGCACGCAGGCGAAATGCAGCTACCCTGGGGTACGCCGGCGAGCACCGGGCGGGCGCTAGATAGCGCACCGTCGACCACCACCCTGACGGTCCTGTGGGAGAGAAAACTAGACACCACCTTTACTACGCGACGGGGCGCGTCCGAGGTGGCGAGCTTGTATAAAAGGCCCTCGTGCCACACACGGTCGAAGGCCTTCTCCATGTCGAGGAATACTGCCACCGAGTATTCCTTCTTATCTAACGCAGCGGTCATGTGGTGCAGTACCCTCGACAGCTGGAGCGTCGTGCTGTGCTCCGACCGGAACCCAAACTGCTCGGGTCGCGGCACGATGTGTGGTGTGAGGTGTCGCAGCAGGAGCACCTCGAACACCTTGGAGATGGATGGCAGCAAGGTGATTGGCCGATAGCTCTCCGGCTTCAGTATGTTCTTCCCCGCCTTGGGCAGCATAATGACGCGCCCCTCCTTCCAGGCCGCGGGAAAGGTCCCGGTGCGCAGTATCGCCGTGAACAGGCGCGCCAGTGCCGCTACTGTACGGAACGGCAGGTGGCGCAGCACTGTATTGGTGATACCGTCAGCACCGGGGGCCTTCTTGGGCTTGGTCCGCAGGATGGCGCGTCTCACTGCCCCAGGCGAGAAGAAAATGGGGTCTTCTTCGGGAGCTATCGGCGTCGCGAAGTAGCCTCCAAGGTGTTGCTCGACTGCTGCGACATGGTCGTGGTCGGTCGCAGGATTCGGTCGGAACTGACGCTCCAGGTGACTGGCGAAGACCTCCGCCCGGTCCTCTGGTGCGTACTTGAGCGCCCCGTCTCTGTTCAGTAGAGGGCGCGGCGGGACTGGGGTACTCGTAAGCTGACGACAGAGCGCGTGAACCGACGGCCAGCTGTCCGTCGTCGCGTCTATTCTTTCCTCCCAGCCCGCGGCGGTGTGGGCCAACAACTCGGCCTTCACCTTCTCCGCGAGACGGTTGAGTCTAGTCTTGAGACTTGGGCATCTTAGCTGTTGCCACTGCTTGCGTAGGCGCCTCTTCTCGGCGATCAGTCTTGTGATATGGGCCGGCAGGGGCGGCAATTGCCCTCTCCCCTGCGGCACTGAAGTTGTCGCCGCTTGTAAAGCGCTTTGGATGCAAGCAGTGACGTCACCCGCTGTCTGGTCCACGTCCGCGGAGGTGACGATGGGCCGAGTTGGCGTGGTGGTGTCTAGCATCTCTCCGAAGTGTGTCCAATCGGTACGTCGACGTGGCGCTATAGGCTTCAATCGGGTCGGCACACCCGATAGGACGACGAGTACGGGTTGGTGGTCAGACCGCAGCTCGTCGTCTATCACTTGTTGGGTGATCTGGCGGTGTAGCCCTCGGTGGACTACGACGTCCAGCACATCCGGCATTCGCCCTGGGTCGTCCGGGTAATGGGTCGGCGTCTCCGGGCCGGACACCGTATACCCGAAGGCTTCCGCGTCCGCGAAGAGCCGTCTCCCCCCGTTGTTGGTGTTCGTAGAGTTCCACGCCGGGTGCTTACAATTTAAGTCGCCGGCAAGGAGGACCGCGTTCCCGTTACGCGTGCTGAGTAGGGCCCGCATCTCGACCATGTCCATGGGAGACGCGGGCGGCTTATAGCACGCGTAGATGTTTATGTCCTCGCCGGCAACATGTAGTTGCACACCCAGCGCGTAGAACGTGCTGAGGCTCGGCGGGGGGAGCTCCTGGTGGACGACTCTCCGCCTCACTAGTACCGCCAGACCACGGTAGCGGGCGTTTAGTGCCGACCTTTCATCCTTCCGATACAGGTGGTAGCCTGGGACCCTGACCCTATCTTCGGGTCCCAGGTGTGTCTCGTTGACGAGCGCCACGTCGACGTCCTGTTCCCGAAGGAGGTGGCGGAGGAGGGCGACCTTTTCCCTTAGGCCGCGGGCGTTCCAGTGTATGATCCGCAACGGCCTAGCCATCACAGAGAGCGAGCAGAGTGGCCAGGCCGTCGAAGACCACTGCCTCTATGTCTCGGCCCTGCCTCAAAGCCCTGATAAGATCCATCAGAAGCTTTATTGCGCAGGTTGTGAACTCTTTGTTGTGTTGGGATCGCATGTTTGCATTTTTTGCCGATATGTTCGCCGATGTATCGGCAATGGTGGCGATTGTTGCGCCGCCACGCGTCAGTGCAGGGAAGTTGTCCTGCACTGTGTTTGGCAGCGGCGTCTTCATGACTTTAGCCGCGGCGGTGGCGGCGCCTTGCGGTTTCTGGGCGAACCTTTTTAGTTCGGCGTTCTGCCGCTGCGATGACTTGGCGCCAGTTGTAGGTTCGCCCAGTCGCTCTCCGTCGGTTCCCTTGTTCACAGCCTGCGCGCTCCCCGAGGCAGGGGCGGCCGTGGGGTGGTCCTCTTTTGCGCCCGGGGGGGAGTTCCTCTTCCTCCCTTTCCCCCCGCGCTTCTTCTTCCTCCGCCCAGAGGAGGGGGCTTGCGTTCTGTCGGTGGGCTCATTTGCCGCCGCCATCAACGTCGTGCCATCTGTCTGTATGACGTTCGCCTTCTGGGCTTGTGGTCCGGTTTGGACCCGTCTTGTGGCCGTGATGGCGACGGTCCCCGCTCGCTTATTTCGAATTTCTTTTTCGAAAACGGGGCATTTGGTGTTATTCGCGGGGTGCGGGCCACCACAGTTTGCACAGGTGGCCGGCTCCTCCCGCGGACGTGGACAATCGCGTGCCGCATGTTCTGCCCCGCATCGCACGCAAGCGAGCGGGCGGTGACACTGGTGCGAGCTGTGGCGAAATCGCTGGCACCGGTGGCACTGTGCAGGCCCACGTTTTCCCCGCCAAGCCTCGATCTTGACACCACGCATGTTCATAAACACGGTGGTGCCATAGATTTCACGTACATCCGGGGTCTTTTTCAAGATCGCGTGGAACACGCAGCCGGGTCGTCCAAGTGCGCCCTTAATGTGACGCACGTACTCCGGCTGGTATCCCATCTCCCGGAGTTCCTCCTCGATCTCCTTCGGGTCCGTGTCCGCCGGTAGGCCCCTGATGGCGATCTTGAGGTTTTTCTCCGCCGGCAGCGAGTACGCGAACCAACTCACGCCGCTGCTCTTTTCCAGGCCGGTCAGGTAGCGTTGGACCAGCCGATACTCATCCTCGGTCTCCGGGGTGAACCTCACCCCGGTCCCGTAGGGACGAGCATTCGGGGGCCGGCCCAACTTTTCCCGGATGGCCCGGAAATGAGCGGCCCAATTCGGCAGCGTCTCCACCACCAGCGGAGGAAAACGCAGCTTCTTCTTGTTTTTCCCCGGCGCCGCAGACGGTAAAGTCGTCGGGGCGCCCGGGGTAGCAACAGGGGGGGCAGTAGTTTTAGCGGGGGGAGGCAAACTTGCACTCACCCCAGTGGGGGACACGGAAGGTGTCGGAGACATTGGTGGTGTGCGCCGGCGGACCGCGTCCGAGAAGGAGGGCGATTGCGGCGCGTCCCGACCCCGCGGCGCGCTTTCGCGCTGTGGCCGCGGCGGGTCTAGGCAATACCGTTTCGCCTCCTCCGACACGGTCTCGCCGGAGCTTCTCCTGCGTCGCTGGGGCCTGGGCTCGAGCTGGTACTCGAAATCGAGCCCCAGCGACAGTGTCGATGTGGTTAAGTAGGCGGCTTCTCCCACGATGGGCCGCTGTCCGGATCGCGAGGTCATATCCGGGGACATGTCTCCGCGACCAGAGGCGGCCGAGCCCGCTGACGCCAGCGACATGCTCGACCCCGCACGCGAGGAGCATGTCGACAGCATCGCGGGCGAATCGTATGCTGAGCTTCGGGGTGGCGCCGGAGATTCGGGCGCCTTCACATGTAGTTGTGCCGGCCGTACAAGCGGCCCGGCACCGGTCGCCCGCTCGCGCTCAGCCGCTACCGGACCCGCCAGCGAGGGGCGGGGGGCGGGGGCGGCGGCGCGAGGAGCGGCTTGGGGTTGCGTAGGGGACACAAACCTCGGTGGCGGTGCGGAGGTTCGCGTCGGTGGTGCTCGGGCCCGCTCCGCTGTTACGGGTGTACGCGGGGGGGGCAGCGAGGGGAAATCGAGTTTGGTCGCGCCGGGGCGCGTGGCGGGCAGTCGTTGCTGTCCAGGCGCGGTGGCGCGCGTGGACGGCGTCGGGGCACGCGCATGTAGTGCGCGGCTGGTGGTTGCGGCCGGTCCCGGAGCCTGTATCGGCACCGGACGGAACGCGGCTGGGCGGATTGGAACGGCGTGCACCCGGCTCGTCGACGGCGTGGGCGCAGCGCGCGCAGGCGCCGATGACGTCGATGGGCCAGTTGCAACGGCGGCACTCACCTCCCTCTTGGTTGCGGCTGCTGCTGGCTTCTTCTCCTTTCCTTTCTTTAAAATCTTCGGGGGGCCGACCGGCGGCGCACCGGACGACGCGTCGCCTATGTTGGGCAACGACATCGCCCGGTCCAACGTCGGGCGGGCCTCTTCCTGGTTCCCGGCATCGCGGCCTAACGAGCCGCGCTTGCCGGGCTTCGGCATGCTGACGGGGGTTAATTGGCCTCCGCGACCGCAACGGCGAACTCGCCGGGCAGCACGGGGCTGCTCTCTCTGTGTGCGCACAGGGACCCGACGGTGTCCTGTACGTACACAGAGAAAGTAGAGTTTAAAACTTGTGGCGATCCGCGCGGATTCCGGACTTAGCTGGCGACTGAATGGAAGCTAGTAGGTCCGGTGACCAAGTGGCTGTCCTTGGATGAGTCCACGCAAGTTTCTTTCTTTTATAGGCGTGGCTGCGCTGGAGGGGAGTGTCCGACGTTGTGATATAACACGGCCTCACCTGACATGGCAGCGTCGTCGCGGCTTTCGTCAGTTCTCGATGATGGACCAGCACCACGATTCTCATGGTCGAATGCTTGAGTTTCATCGCAACCTATAACTACAATGCCCATACGTTTAGATCACAATTTAAATTATTACACAAGATAGCGAAACAGTTCTAATTCAAATAGCAGTGACTTTATGTACCGAACAACACAAACACTTTGCACAAAAACACAGTCGTATCTATAAGAAAGTCAACTCTTGGATGGACACGGCTGCAGATCGATATAAGAGGTTACCTAAGTTCGAAAAATTTGACCGAATTTAATTTCACCTAAAACTTTTCAATTACTTATTATCGTTTCGGTTTTTTATTTACTTCATCGAAGTCACGTCTGCCACTGTATCAGTTGACCTATTATCAATCTGATTTTTTTTAGTTACTCCGACGTTTCATTTGGTCGAAAAACTTTTTACCGAACTTACATTTAAAAACATTTCTCAAATAACATTTGTTCGAAGTATTATGTTTCCAAACATTCATTATGCTTAGGGGATCACGGTACCGCTGACTGCAAACGTTTCAAAGACCGAAACCTCTGCCTCAACCCACCCAGCTGCGTATTGTGTAAACAGGAGGGCCACACAGCCAACTACCGTGGCTTTCCAGCACAACCTAAGTTGACCAAGCGTCTAGACGCTCGGAAACAAAATCAAAGGGACTACCTTCCAATCCCGTCCTCACAGATCTCTCAGCGGCTAAGCCCCCAGAGGCCTAGCCCGTGGTCTGACCTCCAACATCAGCAGGCGTTCCCTGTTTTGTGTACCCCGCGACCCCCTTCCCCTCACACCCCCTCTACTCCCTCATAGACCCGCGTGTCTGTATCTCGCCATCCCCCGCGGTCAACGGCCCCCCTGTGCCCTCTGCGCCCCCCGCGCCACCTGCGCCTCCCACGCCCCCCGCGCCTTCCGTGAAACCCACCACTGCTCCTAAAGCTCCGCGCCCCGCTCCCACTCCCGTGGCATATTTAGATTCAGATCCCATAAATAATGCATTCGGCATTATTACTTCCACATTCCTGACCTTCTGCACCTGAGCCTGCTGTCCTGAGCCATTTCCGTAGCCCTGGGGGCTACGGAAATGGCTCAGGACATTATCGCAGCCAGAGGGTCTGGTGACATCCAGCAGATCCAGAAAGTCTACTTCGCGTATTCAGATATTACCCAAGTCCTTAAATCCTTTCCTAGACCCCTCCATCATATATAACGCCCCTAACGAAAGGTTTAAGCCCCGATCCCTAAATTTAGGTATTTTTAATGCCAATGACATCCAAAGTCAATGAAATGAAATCACGGAATTCCTCTGCGATCATCAAACTGACATCCTTTCATTCAGGAAACATTCTTAAAGCCCAGTAAACGTAATCCTTTTATAGCCAACTATCGTATCATCCGGAACAATAGAACGTGTTGTCATAAGGGTGGCACCCTTATCTATTACCAAAAAGAATCTGTACTACATACCTATGGACCCTCTCCCCTCTCTCGATTAGAAGTGTCAGTCTGCCGCCTAGGCATGACTGGTCATCAACCAATCACTATAGTGTCGGTCTACATCCCTCCCTGCATAGGTTCGGAAAACTTCCAACTCATCTCAGATGACTTCGCGATCCTCTTCGGGATGAGTAACTCCGTCTTAGCGGGCGATCTCAATGCCAAACATCCTTCATGGAATAGTTCCACTACAAATAGTAGAGGTCAGCACTTGTACGACCTCTCCTCCTCCCTGAACTTTGATGTCATCGTTCCGATGACTCCTACCCATTCCCCCACGTCCATAAACCATACCCCTAACATCCTTGACCTAAGGCTCCTCAAGAGCATTAACCTACAAATAGACTCAATTGAAACACGAGCACACGAGCTTACCTCTGACCACCGTCGTGTCATCCTAAATCTAGCCCCCGCATATGTCCCTCTGACCCTAATCAACCCCTCGTCTGGAGGAAAGTAAGCGCTCAGCTGAAACCCAACACGTCCCCCCTATTAGAATCCATTTCTGATCATTTCAATTCTATCGCTGACGCGACGGCCGCGATCGACTCACTTACCGAACACGTACAAACCGTCCTGAACGATTGTTCAAGGGAGGTTCCAGCAACGGGTCCCCGTTGCTCGAAACACCCGGACGATTTGCGTGCTTTGTTGACTGAGAAAAACGCAGCGATTCGTACCTACGCAATTTTCCATGCGACGCCAACAAAGCCCATATGCGCTACTTGCAGAGATCTGTAAGGACACGCATAGTGGAGCTGCGTGAAGCGGGCTGGGTAAGTTGCTGAGCAATCTTGAGCCTACCCATTTGTCCTTCTGGGAACTTCAGAGGAAACTCAGGTCCCCTTAGGCAGTCAGTATGCCCCCTTTAGTCCGCCCTGACAAAACCATCGCCTTCGATGACATCGACAAGGTCGAGTGCCTAGCCGACAGTCTAGAAGCTCAATGCTCCCCCAGCTCCCTACCAATAGACAAAGCTCAGCTTAAAAAGGTGGATGCAGAAGTCGAACGTATGGCCTCCCTCCCGCCCGTAGATGACCTCGATTTTCCTTTGCCCCCCATCGAACCAGATGAGGTGCACGAGATCATCAAAGATCTCAAAACACGTAAAGCCTCCGGTTCAGATTGACTCACCAACAGGGTGGTCACATGATTACACTTCTGACCACCATCTTCAATGGTGCTCTAAGCAATAATATCTTCCCCAAGACGTGGAAAGAGGCCATAGTCATAGGTATCCCTAAACCTGGCAAGCCCAAAACCGAGCCGTCCAGTTATCACCCCATCAGCCTGCTCAAGGTCCTCGCCAAAATCTATGAGAGGCTTTTTTATAAGCGTGTTTATTGTACCGTTATATACACAGTTATGAAAGAACATTCTTTTGCTAGCGCTACATGGCGTGCTACTGTTCATAGCGGTTATAAATATCAGTACCCTAATTGCGTAACTTATTTTCTTAAACGATTATGACTAATTTGTTTCATTTTGACAGTTCAACAACATTCATTGCGTTATTTACATTCTGAGTAAGTATAATTAGTTATAATCTTTATGATAGTCATTAAAATGTTAACAGTAATAAAAATCAAGTAACAATGTTGACATTAATAAAACAACTATTTATTAATTAATGAAGTGTGATATAATTGAAAACCTAGGTATTGTGCATATGACTACTTTTACATCCTTACGTTATCAAAAATGTTAATTTAGTTTTCTTCATTTTAGAGAAATACGGTTAGATTATGGATAAGACACATATTTTTATGTGTAACATCTTTTCTTTCGCTTTCCTGCAAATCTTTCCTCTCGGCTTCCTGCAATCTGTGGGAGTGGTGTTGTAAAAAAAGACGGAAGTGTGAATGAAGCCGGGGAAGGGCGCGCTATTTGATTTGACCAAAGAACGCACGCGGTGCTAGAGTTAACCGTCAGAAACGACCTTGACGAGGCCCCGTCCCTTTTCGGACCACTTGCGTTTAAATCCCGATTTCTCGCTATTTTACTATGAACCCCATATAAAACTGATAACTGTACACGCACGTTCGCACGGACGTAAAAATATCGTGACGGGATTTTATCGCGCACTGGTTTTTCAACTCTCGGTATTAAGCCGAGCGTTGACAATTTAACAGAGTGCATCCCAGTGCGTCGAAAAAACACATGGATTTTCAACTCTCGGTGCTAAGTAAAGAGTTGAAATAAACGCGATAGTTTTACGTCCGTGCGACCAATTTATATAATATTTGCTATTGGTTCTTATAAGAATTTGGTTGGAAGTACTTTGAAATCACAAGTATATGTCTCATATTTTAGTTATCATAAGTCAATTCTCTCCGTTCTCCCCCAAAATGAACAAAAATAACTGTCTCCAATTAAAAATTGCATTAACTCTTAATAATATAAGCCTTTATTCAGACAGGTATAAAAGTACATTAGTTGGTATATGATAGTTTTGACAAATATCACTTAGAATTAACTTCCCCGACATCCCCGTCTGTATATCCCCCGTTGACAAAGGCCTCCTCCAAATGCCTCCACTTCTCCCTATTTCTAGCAACTCTCGTCTATGCAGCGCCTGCTATAGCCCTAATATCATCTGCCCATCTTCCGAATGCTTTACTCCTAGTGTTAATAAAATAAAATACAATTTTCATTAAAAATAATTTCATTGTTCGTTACGAAAAATCATTTCAAATAATACCTGAATCATTTGTATCAGGAATGAAAATTGTATTTTATTTTATTAACACTAGGAGAGTGTTAATAAAATAAAATACAATTTTCATTAAAAATAATTTCATTGTTCGTTACGAAAAATCATTTCAAATAATACCTGAATCATTTGTATCAGGATATAATGTTAATTTTGCTTTACTTGCTTTTATTACCAAGGTGTGAAGTCAGATGTTACACATCAATTACAAACAACAGTATATTACAAAGAAACGGAAATAACTTATTAAATATACTACCGACTATATTTGCCACAGATTACAACTAAAATTATACGTTATGCTTATGAATAAACAAGAAATATCCAGCTCAATAATGTGCAAAATTTATTGACTGGCCATCAAAAAGCCCCAAGTTAGCTAAGATGCATCTTTTCAACATGACAAAAAATTAATTAAAAAAAAAAAAAACAAAATAACATCGGTTTTCGTATAACCAGAAACACGCTATTATTGTACTCGTATGTAATTAAACGCTTAAACGTGCGACGTCAGGTATATGAACTACGCGTGATTCCTTTGCTCGATAACGAAAATAATTCAGTACAGTATTCAGCTGCGTCCGGTAAGCCTGGAAGCGGGCCCCAACATGCTTGGGAAAAGGCTAAGCAGATTGATTGATAACGGAAATAATGCAACGAATATTGTTGAATTGTCAATATGAATGGCATTGGGATTGTGTGTTACGCAACTACCCCACCGGTTTCTTTTGTAAGGTCTTAGATTTATTAATGCTGAATTGATTGATTATTTTCACATCTTTCGAGCCATTGCTCTCTCAGTGCTATTCACATCTATTCAACATTATTAGTGTAATGATACACGAACGAACAATTACGAACAATTTTATTTCAAGCTTTATACATAATCCAGTTAATGCTAATATCTATTATTTAATCGTCCATCAGTCTTTTGATTAAAACTTTTTGGAGATAAGATACTGTTGACAATCATAAAAAACAGTTAAACGGGCGTCATTGTACAGTTGTAAGTGTCGCTATGAGGTCACTACTCCCGCTGCTCGTGATCGTCGCCGTCGCAGAGTGCGTGCGCGCCGACCGCTACCACCCGGCGGACCCCGCAGGCCGCGCAGCCGCCGCCAACCGCGCCGAGACGGACTCCGCCTTCTGGACGCAGGAGGCGCAGGCGGCCATCGACGCGCGCCTCGCGCACCAGCAGAGCGTCAAGAAAGCGCGCAACGTGGTGATGTTCCTGGGCGACGGCATGTCCGTGCCCACGCTAGCCGCCGCGCGCACGCTGCTCGGCCAGCGACGCGGCGCCACCGGCGAGGAGGCCAAGATGCACTTTGAGACTTTTCCTACGGTTGGGATGGCTAAGGTACATTGAATTGCTGAAGAGGGATGAAGCGCATGTTACTAAGAGAGTGCTGACTATTTAACATCATCATCGTTTATTTCCACATATCGACGCCTTGACGTGAAAACCTTGTAAGTGTCAAAGAAGTTATTTTACAGGAGGAAGAAAAAACTGCGTGCTGTAAAGTTTTTGTACGGCGTCTTTTATGTTTTTTTAGTTCATTAATATGGAAATTTTCCCCGCTTTTATATCTAGAACTGCGAACATAAAAGACGCCTTACAAAAAATTACAGCACGCAGTTTTTTCTTCCTCCTGTAAAATAACTTCTTTGACACTTACAAGGTTTTCACGTCAAGGCGTCGATATAGGAAGAAAATAAGATGGATGAATTGTATGAGCAATGATAGAAATAAAAAACCGGCCAAGTGCGTGTGACTATGAAGGGTTCCCAGGAGAGAGAGAATTTATCCCAGGAACAAACTTAACATTGTATTTGAAAATCATGTTCTCCAATACGGAACATATGGGAAAACATGATTTTAGGTTTAAAGATATTTTTTAATCTCAAAAAAGACACAAAGCCACTTACATGAGAACAATGCAATGTAAAGTTCGTCGCAGACGTCATGGTAGCAATTATGTATGATAAAGGTACCCATCCAATGCATTCAGCTTTTAGGAAGGGTGTTATTTGTGATTAAATATTCAGCTAATTGTGTTTTGAATGCATTGAATGAGTGTATTTTTTTTATACATGAGGGTATTTTGTTGTATATTTGTACTCCTTCAAAAGTTAACATTTTTTTGCCAAACTTAGTTCTCATCTTCGGTAAGATCAGAAAAGTAGCTCGGTGAGTGCTACGTTGTGTTACTTGATTTGCTTTATTAAACGATTTTGCAACTGCAAATGGAAGTTGGTCGATTATCAGTCGTTAATTGTAGAGCCTACTTAGCTGTGATAGTTTTCCTTTTAATTTCGTTATATATAACTACAGCCGTCTATTTTTAACCGACCTCTAAAAAGGAGGAGGTTATATGTTCGTAGCGTTTGTTTTTTTATGTATGTCCGTCCATTAATCAAAAACTTTTTCCAAAAAAAAACATTTTACTTCCAACAAAACACTACAATGTGAAAAATAACTTTAATTTCGGAAGTCGGCGGCAAAAAACGAAAATTCAAAATCAAATATTTTTCGAAATTTTAGTTATTTTTCACTTTGTAGTGTTTTTTGGAAGTCGGTTGTTGTTTTTTTTTTTTACACATCCAAAACGAATCATTTAGCTGGCAGGGGAAAAGGGGGCATTTGTCTCAATTTAAAGCTTAATATTTCGCAAACGGATCCCTTACTCCAAAAATGATTTTCACGAAATCACAATATTTTTGAACGACCTTTCCAAGAACACCCCACACTATGGAATAGAAGAGAAAAAAAACATCCCCACTTTACGTGTAGGAGAGGGTACACTGAATTTTTTTTTTTCTTGATTTTATTTTACCACTTTGTCGGCGTGATTAATATGTATACCCATGCTAAATTACAGCTTTCTAGTACTAAACTTCTCTGAGCTAAGCCGCGGACAAGCTGGCAGACAGACGGATATGGCGAAACTATAAGGGTTCGTTGTTGACTACGGAACCTTAGAAAGCTGTAAATAAAAAAATAAATCTTTATTGCTCCATACATGTATACATTATTCTGATTAAAAAAAAAGTTAAGTTAGTGCTCAACAGTGAAAAACTAAGTCACTAGGTAGGTAACTATGAGTAAATGATAGCGTGTTGATTGACAGGGAAGACAAAGAAATAAAAAATGTTTTGCGCCGCCCCCACGTTACTGTGCGTTTGCACTGGCGAAACATCACAACAAAACATGTTGACATCTCTAGTTCCTGTCAAACAGTGTATGGAACATTGACAGAAAACAGAGATCTCATCACATCGAATCGACATCAAATGTTTCGCCCGTGCAAACGCACAGTTAAGGTGCCTACCCGCCGCAGGAGGAGACGCCCAGGGCGTCGGGAATCGCGAGGCGATTTCCGGCCACCGTAGGCGCGGGCTTGCGGGCGGTGAGCAATGGGTGGCTCACTGTCCGATAAGGACCAGGACCGGGTCGACGGCGCGTTGTGTTCCACGCGCGCCTCAAAGAGATGTCAGCAGAATTGAAGGGGTCCACTAGGGCCGATGCCTGCCGGGGTTGCGAAGAAAACCGAAAGGGAGATCGTGGCCCCCGGCGACAGGGCAACCGAAGGAACACGGGTGGGTTTTAGTCAGTAAGAGTCTGACACGCCCTCCCGCTCCGCCCAGAGCGGGAGAAGTTATTTGATGATTTCCCACCCTCAAAAAAAAAAAAAAAAAGGTGCCTACAAATTTGATCAAAACAAAATCGAGTAAATGTGTAAGCAATAGACGTTGGACGTCAGAATTTTGTTAATTGCCACTGTGGATCTTAAAATTCGATCGATAAATTATTAACAAGTGATGTGTACGTCTATCTCGATTTGTCTTTTTGTTTTTTGTCGTTAACGTCTGTAGATGCTGACAGATCTTATTAATCGTCAACATATCGAGCGACACCAAGGATCGTCAAAAATCGATCAAATCTGAAGACATGGGATAAGGGCAGGAAGATGAACAAGAAGAAGCACGTCTTCCTTTTCTTTTTCTCCATCGAAAATCTCATGATATTGGACTATGTTTCAGACATACTGCGTGAACGCACAGATAGCGGACTCCGCATGCACAGCCACCGCGTATTTGTGTGGGGTTAAAACGAATTCTGGTGTAATCGGAGTAAACGCGGCCGTGCGACGCAACGACTGCGAGGCTTCCACAGACACCAACACGCACTTGCAATCCATCGCCGAGTGGGCGCTGGCAGACGGTCGCGACACCGGTGAGCTGGCGATGTTAACGATATGCACTTGTTACACGCTAACTACAGACACTCTGTCAGGGAACAAATTATAAGTTTTAAGTTATAGTGAAGGACAGACATCATTCACCTATGTACTGCTCAAGGCAACTCAATGATTTGACAAAATTTTTGAAGTTCTATGTCTTCATCGTTCGTTATGGTTTCATACGTCATTATCAAGTATTTTATAATGTCTCCTATCATTAATATGTATTTGATAATGTTTTTATTTCTATTCTCCCTGGCAGGCATTGCCTACAAAACTGTAAACATGTTCAGATTCGTTTTCAATAGCATATTCGTAAGTGCAGTATTTAGCCGGTTTGGCAGTTTGGATGCAATAGTAGCAATTTTCTGGTCCATCCTTCTTGAAACGAATACTTCCTATTGGAAGGGGCGATTACAACCAATTTTTTTTGTTGTAAATTTTGGCGTTTAAAACTGCTTTTTTGTGCTTATTTGAAATCAATTTTTTGACTTTGACTTTGGAATGTAAGTTGTTTTCATGCCTGTTTTGTTTGTAATACAGGTATCGTTACAACGACGCGTATTACGCATGCGTCTCCAGCGGGTGTGTATGCCAAAGTGGCAAATCGTACGTGGGAGTTCAATGGGCAGGTAGAAGAACACGGATTTGACACCGAGCGCTGCCCGGACATCGCGCTGCAACTGATACACAAACATCCTGGCAACAAGCTCAAGGTCCGTATCCATCACCATCATCATTTCAGCCGAAAGAATTCGACTGCTGGATATAAGCCTCCCCGAAACACTGCCACTTCTACTAGTTTTATGCTTCTCGTATCCAGCGGATTCCTACGGCCTTCACAAGATCATGGGTCAAGCTTGTGGGACGCCTTCCAACGCTACGTTTTCCTTTACGCGATTGCCACTCTAGAACCTTCTGGTCCCATCAGCCATTTGCTCTGCTAGCAATGTGCCCTGCCCACTGCCACTTAAGTTTGGAAATTCTTCGGGCTATGTCGATTACCTTGGTTCTCCTGTGGATCTCTTAATTTCTGATACGATCATGTAGGGAAACTCCATGTATAGCTCTCTCCATTTCTCTTTAAGTGACTTTTAACCTTTTATGATATAACCCATTGTGAGCGACCACGTTTCAGAGTATAGATCATCACTGGGCAACACGCATGGGTCAAAGAGTTTCAGCTTGAGACACTGCGGTATGTGGGACGAGAAGATATTACGTAGCTTCCCGAACGCTGCTGGCCAGGGGTCAATCGTAGAATCCGACTCGGCCAGAGTCGGATTCTACGATTGACCCCTGGCCCTGGAGTTGTACTGGCATGTACTGGCATATGCGTTTTTTTTAGACACTTCAGGCACCGTTAAAGAGACTGCAGAACAGTCCATATCTCGATTGAATCGGAGGCTTATAACCTGCCGCAGCTGTTCTTGTCGCAGGTGTTCGGGAGGTTGGAATTCGTCAAATCTGAGCGCGAGACGGTTCGTGATGACTCTTGAAAACAGCTTGTAGACATGGCCAAAATTGTGATGGGCCTATAATTCTTAAAAAGGGCATTGTTGCTCTTAAAAAAAAGTCTCAGCACACTTTAGTTCCACGCCTATGGTGTTTTGATCTTAAGTATAACGGAATCAAACAGTTTCTGGAGGTTTTCCGCCAGCCTTTAGGAGATTCGCCATAGGTGCTTCAGAGCCATCCTAATCTCGCACAAACTGACGTAAGGGATGTCTCAATTATAGGGTCGGGTTAATCTAGCTCTTGGGTCTTTTTCCAGAGTAGTTTCTGGTTATTTTTTGACGTGTATAACTATCCATAGAAACTCTCGATCTCTCTTCATAGCTCAGGTTTGGCGGATACGATCCTACCATCATAGGTCTTCAGTTTCGTAAGCTGGCTCTGCCCAATAGAAAGATCTCTTACAAAGACCTTGGAGCCTTTATTCCGTTCTATTGCATTCTTATTACGGTCTGTATTAAACGCGGTGAAGGTCGCTTTTCAACCACTTAAAGATTCGTTTATGAGCTGCCATTGCTGAAACGCATCGTCTGAAGACTGCAGTATCATCTCGCGCCTCTCCTCCATGAGCTGTATAGTAGAATCAGAGAGCTTCTTGTTTCTGTTGTTATGATCGGTCTTGAATATCATATACCCGATGGTGTTGATAGTTTTAGATGATGGTGATCACTCCCGGTTTTCATCGCGTTGATCACAGATACATAATTGAATACTTGATTTTTCGTAGACATAATGAAGTCAATCTCTTTTTTAATCGCACGCATGAAGTTCACCATAAAAAAAAACTTCCTACTCCATAAAACTGGCTGGTCGGTGACCACGGAGTTTCCAACGTCCAACTCCAAATTGCCCAACTCACAGTTCATCATCGTCTCGTTTGCCCAGTTTCGCGTTGAATACTCCCATAAAAACGGTTAAGTGAGTTTTAAAGCCATGCATGGCTCTGGAAATATACTCATAAATGGGTTCCACCTCATCGTCGGCGTATAAACCTGTACGACGTTCAAAGTCAAAGTTAAATAATTTATTTCAATTAGACACATAAACTCAGACTCAAACTCAAAGCACGTATTTCAATTAAGTCATTTACAGGTATTTTTGAATTGTCAAGGAATCTGTCAGTCAGAAATATGAAGCTAGTTGCCCATTCCAAAGCGTAGTAAGTAGGTTGGTACTTATGGAGAAGAACGGGCAAGAAACTCCACAGACACTCTTTTATAAATAAAAAATTGTTACAAAATATTGGTTACATCATTCATGTTGAAATTATACATGTAACATAAAAGGCACTTTTAAACTTTAGCGAATATCTTGCCGATATTTTGAGTATAAGGTACACCACTTTGGTCAACACACTCTCGGCCTTCACCATGTTGCTCACAAGGGACTTATAGATGATAAACGCGACATCACCTTGGGATTGCTGGTCCTCCTCCCGGAAATCGAGCAAGTTCTCAGATTCGAGTCCTCCTCCTCTTTTCGGACTTCAGATAACCCTACTATACCCATTGTAACCTGCTCAAGTTCGGTGGTCTTCTCGTCGGTCCGCAGTGTACGCGTGTACATCTTACCAGATCCAGTTTTCGGTAATTATTTTAGCCGGATCTCGTCCAGGGATTCTTAGTACCTCTTTCCTCACCGTGGCTTTGACCACTACCGTAGTTATGGGTAGGCTGTCCAACGGGCACTAGGGGCCATTTGTTATTAGAGCTTATCTTTTGGGGGGGGGGGGGGATAATTGCCTTGATCGCCACGCTTGCGAAGCGTGATCGCAGTATGGTGTTAAAAATGCATCAAAAACGCTGCTAACTATTCTCTAGTAACTTCCTTGGTCGCGTTTAAAACACACATGGGAGGCAATAGGGTGGTGCTATTCATCAAGTCGGTACCACACGGAACATTACACAGGTCCGTATTAGATTATAACAATTACTGTTGTGGGTATATTATTTTCGATTACTATCTTTGAAAGAGCAGTCAGTGTGACTGCTCCATTATACAAATCGGTTCAGCTCAATCCAAGAAGGGATATAGGAGGTGTGTCGGTGCGCAAATAAGCGATGAGTTAATTTAAAAATAAAACCTGGCAATATGTTTTAAAAATAAACAACCGAATTCCAAATAAAATACTAGAAAATGCAAAATAACTTTAGTTTTGGATGTCCACCTTATTGAGCGACGCTTAAAAGCGCAGAGTGCGCCTATCAGAGACATTCACTAGAGCTCTTTATTTATTTAAACTTCAAATAAAAAAATACCATATAAAGGCGGACTTACTTGCCCGAGGCATCTTTACTCATACTCCATTTTCCTTCAAGCATGTCACTTCCATGCATAGAGATTGGCCATAAAAAAAAAACATTGGCACTCCGGGAGTGCCGACAGAAGTGAAAACTTGAAAAATATCGGAACCGCGGTAATCAACGCGTTGATTTCGTTTACTCCACGGTGTCGGTAAATTCCATCACAGTGTCGCGAAATCAATGATTTAGTCCCATCACAAAAATGCCTAACGTGCCTAAAGAAGTTTTCACTTTAAAAAATCATACATCAATATTTCTGCAGGTAATTTTAGGTGGCGGTAGACGTAACTTTTTGCCAGACGATGTTCGCGATGAAGAAGGATCACGTGGTAGTCGGACAGACAACCGAGATCTTATACAAGAGTGGAAGCAAGACAAAGTAGATCGCGAAGTAACCCATGAATATGTTTGGAACCGTGAGCAGCTAGCGCAAGTCAACAATAGTCTGCCTGAGTACATTTTAGGCTTGTTCGAGAGTAGCCATATGCAATATCACATGCAATCGAATCTACAAACAGAACCCACATTGGCAGAGATGACTGAGGTGGCAATTCGCTCGTTGAGTCGGAACGAGAACGGTTTCTTTCTATTTGTGGAGGGAGGCCGCATCGACCACGCGCACCACGACAACCTCGTGCAGTTGTCGCTTGACGAGACACTCGAGATGGATTTGGCCGTAGCGCGCGCTGCAGAGATGTTGTCAGAGGACGACTCGCTCATTGTGGTGACGGCAGACCACGCACACGTCATGGCTTTCAATGGATACTCACAACGTGGCAATGACATTCTTGGTCCCTCCAGAGACTTGGGAGATGACAATATACCTTACATGACGCTGTCTTATACCAACGGGCCAGGATTCCGCCCGCATGTGAACGGCGTTCGACCCAACGTTACTGCTGAGGCCAATTTTCGTAAGTATTTTTTTTCACACCGCTCGATAAAATCAAATAATCTTTCAAAAGTTGTGAATGATAAAGATGTGTTGGTCTTGGGTGAGCTGGAAGCGCTGCGCTCGGGAGCACTAGAATTCCTCATTATGCTCGGGATTCAATATAGCACACGTGACATAAAATACTGCTGCTTTATCCTGTTAGTGAATAATCTAATATGTATTAATTAATTGGCCATTTTAAGAAAAAATAATGACGATCCCGTAGTTATGTTTTGCAACGTGTTTATTAATTAATTATTTCGCAGGAAACCTTAATTGGGCGTCTCACGTAGACGTGCCGCTGGACTCGGAGACGCACGGTGGCGACGACGTGGCGGTGTTCGCGCGCGGGCCGCACCACTCCATGTTCACGGGGCTGTACGAGCAGAGCCAGCTGCCGCACCTCATGGCGTACGCCGCCTGCATCGGGCCCGGCCGACACGCCTGCAGCAGCGCCGCACATACCGCGGCCGCGCCTGTTGTGATGGTCACCATCTTTGTACTACTCACTTCTCTTATACAATAATCTTTGATTTTATGTCTACGCTATGTGATTTAATGATAATAATTTATAGTAAAATAACAATTTCTTATAAAGTAGCACTTAAGCAGATATATAAGCAATTATGTTTGAATAATTATAATTATAAGGCTGTATATAATTTAATGATAGTTATTAAAAGTGTAATTGTAATAAAGATATTTATTATTGTTGCCTGAGCAACCAGCAGCAAGTTGGTAATTCTCTCTTAGATGTCACTGCTTCCGGTAGCGTCGGGGATCGCGTTGCATCCTTCCCTAAAATATGACGAGGGGTGTAATGGCTGATCTTGGCGTTTTGCTTGTGAACGGGTGCTGCTTGTGGTGAGTGGTCGTCTTGCTGACCTTAGTTTTGTTATTGCTATTAGTAATTTACTGTTTATTTATTTTATTTCGATGGTCCTAGTTTATCATGTAACTTCCAGTTACAGCTATATAATAGCTATAAGTACTAGCTGTTGCCCGCAACTTCGTCTGCGATCCAGGATCAAAAGTAGCATATGTGATCAGAAATAACAAATTCACTTTCGCATTTCTAAGATTAGTTAGGATGTAAGCGGGCACGCTCTTTATGCCTGGAGGTTTTTATTTAGCTATTATATTCTGTTAACGTAAATTTGTTTTTTCTGCTTGAGTAGTCTTAAATGATTTTGTTGGTATATTGACGTACCCTAGCTGACATATGGCAAATAATTTAATGTTTTGTAAATTAAGTAAGCCCACGTAATGTTATAATAGATTGTTATATTAGAGTCGAAAGGAATCAATTATCATCAAGGAATTGGTGACTCACCCGTGTTAAATACTCTACTTTTCTTTTCGAATTTAAGGAAAGTAAAAAGTTATAGTTTTTCTAAAATATTAATTTATAATAATAACATTTTTATCACACCTGCTCTGAAAATACATACTAATTTTACTTCACGGCGATCTGAAATATAATTCATTTAACAAAGTAGTAATTCTTATGCGCAGCGTAGACATCGCGTTTGTTTAGATATATATTTTTTTTAAATAGAATTATCGTCCTTGGTGGCAACACATACAGGAATGTCACTTTTCTTTCGCGCGCGTTTTTTCATCGCGACGAAAAAATTTGCTCTCTTAAAATTATTCATTTAAAATAAGTTTACGGAACTTTTTACTAAAATAACAAATGTTAATTATGTTAAGTGATAGAAAGTGCAATAAGTGCATCGTTAGTGAAAACCTGAGACGGACAAAGCGTCCATCAACGATATTAACAGGAAAGCTGATAAATTACCTACATCAGAACTAACTAGAAGCAGCTTTAGCCTTGAGTTCCTGACCCACATTAGATGTACTTAGATCCGGAGGCCTCCCACAATCCTAATGCGCGAGAATGCCTGGCTTTAACTGATCACTTTGCACGTGATACTGACAGTGTTTTACAAGCACTATGGTGGACATTAACACAACACAACTCGTTAAAGCATTACCTATCTCTCCAGTGGACACGAGATGTCTTTAGTAACGTTATCTCCACGTTACTAGCTGGATGAGAAGCTACCAGAGAGGCACGTGATGCCCTTAGCGATGTAACTGTACATAGCTAGCTGGTACGCGCTTGTCAGCATTACCCCTCCAGTAAGCACGAGATGCTCTCAGTAACGCAAATTCTACGTTACTAGCTGAATATGAAACTACCAATGTAGCACGTGATGCACTTAGCGATGTTATTCTACATAGCTAACGCTGGTATGTACTCGTCACCAGGGGTAAGTCACATTTCTATGATCTTGGCTAAGGAATTGTCAAAGGTGGTTCTATATACTTTTAATTGACAATCATGAAGGTTGCGAGACAGCCTTACTTAACCCTGCACACTGTCTGTGTGTTATAAACTTGCAAAAGCATTATACTTCCTATAGTGAGTGTGGAATTCTGCCTCGCTAACTAGATTGTTATCAACGAGTACAAGGTACTCTCAACAACATTGATTCTATGTTGCTAACTGGTACATATCTGACATGGTGTGCACATGCTTAGCACGAGATGCTTATAGCATGTTATCTCAATACTACGTGATCTAGCTTTCATATCGAGGATTGCCATTTTTAACAAACAAAATATAGCTAATTAAAAGATATCACTGTGTACGAGATACTCAGTGACTTATCTAGCTCTAGGTGGCTTAATTATCCTGCCAAAAACTGATAAATGATATCTATTTTGTAAACTAAAACAATAATGCAAAATTGTGCAATTTTTACAGGCATACATTTAAATACACAAGATACTTTGTAAACATGATTCTGTGATACAATGGCTGATGACAAATGCTACCTCTGGAAACTCTTGATTTCAGATACAAGTGCAATGGACTAAACCTAATACAAAGTATTATTCCATGCTCCCATACTTATTCATCCCATTTAGATTCCTCTAAACTGAGGAAATAAGGGATTGAGATATTCCAGAAACAAACCATACTGGTTATTACCCCTATCATAGGAAAAGCAGTGACTGACCCTATGCTTATGAAGAACATAAGACAAACACAAATTGTTGATTAACTTGGCTGATGCAGCAAAACCAGCTGGCAATGCCCACTGCCACCAAACTAAAACCAGAACAAAAGTTATATAATCTCTAATTGACATTAACTTCAATTCATCCTATTTGATAAACAAACTGAAACAATCACAAACTTGAGTACACAATGTTTAGCTTCAAACAATAACAACTATTCAATAAATATTAAAACCACAAGACATTCTCATGATAATAGTGAAACTTACCAGTTCTATGGCGAAAATGTAAAACAAGCACAACCTTAGTTGATTTACTTACTTTTGTAAATAGCAAAATAAAACATCCATTACAATATGTTACCTGAATCAATAAAAAAAGAAAAAAAACTCCATTTATTTACAAATAAGTTAAAAAAGTTATTATTGAGAAAATGTTACTACAGCGTCAACGAATATTTACATGACAAATCCTTAAAACTTGAAAATTAATGTTTTATCGATTCAATGTCCATGTTATTAGAATAAGTTAAATTATAAGAATCTTGTGTTTAGTTCATTATTCCTGACATGCACGGTGCACTTTGTAATAATAATTAAAATGTAATTGGAGAACTAACTTAACAACATCAATGCACCAATTTGTATACCAACGATTGAACGATTGATTGGTCCTCTCCAAATTTCTTTCTTTTGCAGTGCCCTACAGGGTCCATGATTGTTACGATAAATGTTTTACCACCTAAGCCTACATTGTGGAACGCAATAAAGAATTGAGTATTGAGTATTGAGTATTGAGTATATCCTTCTACCGGGTTAATAACAGGAATCACACCATTGAAAACCACCATCACAATATCTTATGATGTCTTGGTTTAATCTAATCGGTTGGAATGGACTATGTCTGCAAAATAAATGAACTATTTTTGTCACTGAAAATAAAAATCAATATCTATGGTTGACCTCAACAACAACCCGGCTTATATTCCAAAATAACAATTCAAGAAGACCAATACTGGAATAAATGCTGGCAAAGCAGTTATATTCCTCTGATTCTGCTATTGGCTATGGACATAGATAGAGAAGAAAATATTTGATACCTACCTAATTCAATATCTTAACCTCTCAAAGCCATTCTCTGGAAGCTGACCCCAACATAGTTGGGAAAAGGCCAGGCAGATGATGATCCTCTCAATACCATCAAAGAACTTATTAAATATTAAGATGCATTTACAAACAATACAAGATAGATCTACAAAGAATTTATCTGAAAAATACATTTCAGTCAGTCCCAAACAAAATATTCAGTTTCACTATGAACAAAAAATCATCAAGACTGTCTAACCCAATCATACTGAAGGAAAATAAAAATAAAATCCCAGTAATAACCACAAGTATGTTACAAACTGACACCTTGTACACTAATCAATCATAGCTTAGCATATCAAAATAGATAGGTATAATATACCATATTACCTTTATGAAATCATATTATGATTTCATCCTATAGGTACAGGGGGGTATCACTTAGGACTACCTGGAAAATAACATTACCTACCAAATAACCAATAAAGGGTTAATTACATATACAATGACATGTACTAATAGTTTTCATACTTGAATAGCCTCTTATCTCTGTTTTACCTACTAAATTACCAGTAGTGAGTGCCACTTACAGAAAACAAGGTTTTCTTACAATCTAACTTGACTGTTTATTTGGTAAAATATCGAGACTGCGATAAGACATACCAATAAATACCACTATAATTGTGTTTAAATGTTTGGGCTTAAAAACTAACAATGCTATTTTTTAGGCTTGGTTATTAAGTTTTATTTTTTCACTTTAAATAAATCTTGAAATAACAGTAAAAAAAAAAAAAAAAGTTGTAGTCAACTTAGTCGCATTTTTTAACATTACGCCCGGACTTCCCGAAGGGCTGGGCAGAAATGGGTGATCTTACTCAAAGCTTATAAAATCAAAATACCTAATTAATCATTTGATTGCCAACTACTAGTCTACATATTTAACAGTAGATTTGAATGATAATTGCAGCACTAAAGTGAAATTATCAAGGAAACAAATAAAGGGGGGGGGGGGGGTAGAACATTGTGAGGACAAAGTAGGTATTGATGGATTGTGAGTAGAACATGAACAAGATAAGGTATAATACAATAAATTTAGGTACTATGAATGAATTATCTACAAATTGCTTTACTCTAAAACTCTCCATCTGCTCACCAAGTGCACATCATAACAAGTTCAATTATACAACTCCCTCACTTAAAAATGCAACTCATTACACAATCCCAATTTTGGACATATTATGAGGTCAAGGAAAAGAGTTCATATCTTTATTATACTTCTAAAATGAATCTAGTTTCGATTAGCTCTAAAGTCGTCAAGTAATGACTGCTAGCAGAATATGTGAAACTCATATGGAAATTAGTATTGTTGAGGAAAAACCCTAAGCTCCTGAAATAGACCCTTTCACCTCAAATTTGTTCAAACCTCTCTTCTATCCAGGGCATAATATACTGCCCTTATTAATTGGCGCTTACAAGTTAAAAGCCTATTCCGTATTTGAAATTCAGTTTCCAAAATACCTTTAATAACTAAAGTTATGGAAAACTAGTCCATCCTAAAATGAAATGAAACCATATCATAAAGTATATACTTACCTAAGCAGAAATAACATCAACTGATCACAAGAATTTGACCAAACAATCCTACTACATTTTCAAAAAAAAAAAAAAAAACTAAGTTTGTCTGTCAGTACAATTTAGGTACAATACAATTCCACAAATGCTTACCAAAAATACCTCCCTGCTTACAACATTCAGGGGCTAAAAGATCCTGTTACACCCTATGAAAGTTTAACAACTAAGGACTTCACAGCCATGGTGCCTCTTATCACTAGATAACTGACATTCTTTAAAATACCCTAATGATAATCTTTACAATTCATCTTCTAGACCCACTGAGCTCGACACTTACCTTGACAGCAAGATGATTGTGCAATTCAATACTCACTCATTAAGCACAACAGTATCCCAAATAATTTAACTATTTACAGACAGATCTGAGAATGCTATTCTCAATCATGAAAACTTTTAAAGTAACATCATAACATTACCCCTTGTTTCCCCGAACGGTTGGGCAAGGTGTCCCTGTAGCAGGTTCACCCAGTTTCACACTTTTAAAGTATTCATATCATAATATCATCCTGGTATATTAATTCAGAACAACTTTATAAAATTTGCATAAACACAAGCTGGGTTAAATGTGGTAGGAAGTGAGAGTGATACTAATAATTCACCTCCCACAGCACAAAACATACAGTAGCTCAACTTAGTGCTGGCATCAATTGAAATAGACACAGTGCCAACCAACATTGTGTTGATGATTATACCTCATTACTGATGAAAAATAGTTAAACACTATTAATTAAGCAACGTTATTAAGAATTTATTTAAAATGGATACGCCAACAGCATATATATTGAACATTAAATATTAAATGTTAACAGTATGGACTTATATACATACCAATTACAGATGTACATGACATTCACATAAAACAAAGCAACCTTCTTAAATAACATAAAACTAAAATATTGTATTCAGAAAGAATGATAAAAGTACCTAATAAATCAGAATATGCCGTAATTTATTAACTAACAAAATTATTGCAGACAACTCTGAACGTCTACTTTGTTAAATGAATTATATTTCAGATCGCCGTGAAGTAAAATTGGGAATCAAACGAGCTTACCTGTTAAGCGAAGTCTTGATTCTAATTTTACGAACGGCGATCTGAAATATAATTACCCACCCGCCACTAGCTAATAGCCCCAAAGCTGCAATAATTAGCCTACTTTATTCACTTATCTTTCCAGGAAAACCTAGTGAATGTAAGTATGCGGAACTACTCTGTACAGAAAACAGAGCTTGTTCTCCATCATAAGGATCTCTAAAATTAGTGACATTCCTGTATGTGTTGCCACCAAGGACGATAATTCTATTTAAAAAAATTATATATCTAAACAAACGCGATGTCTACGCTGCGCATAAGAATTACTACTTTGTTAAATGAATTATATTTCAGATCGCCGTTCGTAAAATTAGAATCAAGACTTCGCTTAACAGGTAAGCTCGTTTGATTCCCAATTATACCAATTAGAGGGAAGAAACGCCTTTATCCCGCCCTTCAAATCCTTTCATCCCAAGGTATGGAAGTTTGTATGAAAATCCTTCCGACCCAAGGGTGGGAAGTATGTATGAAATTCCATTACATACCCGATTTTTCTTTTTTTTAAATTTGTCAGCAGTCATACTGCCAAGAGACTTTAACTGTCTACTAATTAAATTTCAAGTAAATTGTTACTGGCCACATACAGTTTTTTTTTTACCAGTTACCAACCTCCTTGGTGCATACAGAAAATTAAAAACGAAATTATTTTTGTATATAAAACGCGCGGAATCACGGAAGAAGTGACTGCATGACCGATCTTAGTCTACTCCAGAAACGGGCGAATAAAAAATGGAAAAGCCCGCGCATTTTCGCAAAAACACATTTATCTTTGTGTTTTTTGTAAAATATAGATGTAAACATGTCTCAAAATATCAAGATACCCGGACAAAATGTAACATCTTATAATAGCTGCACTTTTAATAATTGTACTTTTAACTAAATATAAACATTTCTATGCATTTATGTCCATAATTTTCCTCGTAGGTGTAATAAAAAGCACTATACATCCCTCAGGATAAAGTACAGTTCCATACCTCAAATGGTTTGCGCCCCTCGCAAGCTCGTGGCGCAAATGCCATAATCTCGGTATGGAACTGTCACTTTCTTCCCTCTGAAGTAATGTACTATTGTATTCTAGTACCTATTAGTCTTTTTTAAATTTTAAATAATGGAACACACCGCTTTATTGCCGCCCGCGGATCGTCCCGCTTAGGTATTTTTTTAAATTCATACTGGCTTTATACACCGACAAGACTGCAGCATTTTTTTTTATCAATATTTTTCTATAAGGCTCCTCTTATTATTATTTATTACACCATCATATCCAAGACCACAGATCCATGATCAAAGACATAACTAAATTGTAAAAGAGACATAACATGGGTAATTTGTGATCTTCGTAGAAAGGTATATGATATAATATGATAGTATAATATCCCCCTAAGGGAGATATACCCATAATAAATGTCTATTTTACAATTCCATTATATCTTCGATCACAGATCCATGACCACAGACTTGACAGTGTAATACCGCCCTTAGTAGAAGATTTCATAGCCAACTACCTAAACAAATTTAGTTCTAATTTTTTTTTAAATTCATTTCCGCCCTAGAGAGGGAAGCAATCACTATGAATCCTTCCCGCCCAAGTGTGGGGAGCAGCGTCTTCCACCCGCTACTCGGATCAAACAAACACTACTTTCCGAGTATGAGAAATGAAAATTACTTTATATAATATACTAGCTGCCCGGCCTGGGTAGCATTAAGAACTTATTTACGGCGCACCTAACTACCTACCCTACCTACCCTACCTACCCTACCTACCCTACCTACCCTACCTACCCTACCTACCCTACCTACCCTACCTACCCTACCTACCCTACCTACCCTACCTACCCTACCTACCCTACCTACCCTACCTACCCTACTTACCCTACCTACCCTACCTACCTACCCTACCTACCCTACCGACACTACCTACCCTACCTACCCTACCTACCCTACCTACCCTACCTACCCTACCTGCCCTACCTGCCCTACCTACCCTACCTACCCTACCTACCCTACCTACCCTACCTACCCTACCTACCCTACCTAAAACCTCACGGAGCCCATAACCTTTCCAACGAATGCAAAACCGTGGAAATCGGTTCGTGCGTTCTGGAGTTATAGCGTCAGGAAGGAAAACCCGACTTATTTTTATATAGTAGATTGTACAGAAACAAATTTCTCTCACAGTCTAACTGAACAGACAGCTGTGCTGCTGTGGAGTTTGTTGCGCCACTTTTTCCCAGTTAAAGCACTAGGAAGTGGTGAATGGCGGCCCTAGGCGGGCGTTTTGGAGGACTGTTATAAGTAATTTTGACGTTCAAAAACTGCTGATTCTCAGCCTAGTTTGAATGAATGAGTTTTGTTTTTGATTCGACCGAATGCCGTGCTGTAGTCAGTGCAAACTACATCGACGTGTACACACACCATTGACAAAATAATTACATAAACTAATGTAATATCACTAATAAATAATACTTAACAATCATTAAAAATATTAAATAATAAAGCCAAATAAATTTGTTCAATACCAATTCAAATAAATAGTAGGAATATTGAATATATTTCTCATTTAAAAATACACAGTAAAAAAACACAGTAATTATTTATGTATTTTTAGGGTTCCGTACCACAAAATGAAAAAACGGATCCCCTATAGCAGAGGTTTCAAACTTATTTCATCTACCGCCCACTTTAAAAATCAATTATTTTTCAGCGCCCCCATTTTTTTTTACTTTATCACATTTTAAAAACCACAATGACATTAATTACTTAAATTAATTTAGTTATAGTGCTATGTTATCTGGTCTGGAGTTTAAATTTACATTCTCAACGAGATTTTTTACCAGTGTGAGCAATTAAACCGCAACTTTATAATTTTAAGAGAATCCTTTAATCAAATTAAAACAAACATAATCAATTTTAAAAATAATTTAATGTGAAGGATGAATCTGATGATTTTTAATAAGTTTGTTGATATCAGTACCCTAATTGCGTAATACAACACAATCTGTTTCGATTTGAAACAGATTGCTAACTTCATAAGTTGGAAAAAAAAATCTGCTCAACAACGTAAATAACGCAATGAATGTTGTTGAATTGTCAAAATGAAACAAATTAGGCACAATTGTTTACGAAAATAAGTTACGCAATTAGGGTACAGGTTTGAATTAAAATATTTTTAGTTTTTATACAATCAAACAAGGCAGAAATATAAACTAAATAATCAATGTTGTGTAGTAGATAGGTTTTAATGTCAGTGAATTTTTAAATATTAAATATATGAAATTACAAATCAGTCATCGCCCCCCTAAACCACTTCAACACCCCCCAATTTTTCTGGTCCCCTTACCGCCCCCCCTCTAGGCCTCCGGCGCCCATAAGGGGGCGTTATCGCCCACTTTGGAAAAGACCGCCTTATAAGATCACTCGTGTGTCTGTCTGTCCGTCTGTCACAGCCAATTTGCTCCAAATCTAATGGACCAATTAAGTTGAAATTTGGTGCACATTTATATTTTTGTGACCCAAACACGAGCGTGTAACGTAAATAAATGAATTTTGAATATAGGGGTTACTTTTGGGGGGCAAACAAAAGAAGAAAAAAAAAGTTTTGCTAACAAGTCCTTTCATTTGATATGCCACACGGTACTGCCGTGTGGCAATACAAAACACTTTTGTATAACCTTCAAACGATAAACGTAAGGTTGAAGGCGCGAAATTTGAAATACAGGACTTTACCAGGATGCTTTAAAAAACCCAGGACGTTACTTAAAAACTATCCAGGACATTCCAAAAAGCAGGACATGTTCTGGGAAAACAGGACGGTTGGCACCCAACAATATAGGTACCAACCAAAAACATCGAGGACTAAACTCAAGCAGAAATAAAATATGTTTAGTTTTAAACATAAACAGAACTTAATATTTATGTAAATAAAAGTTTCCAAGCATAAAGGGCGTGCCCGCTGCTGACATATCTAATCTATCTAATCTTCTAAATATATATATATATATATATATATATTATATGTATAAAAGCGAAAGGTCACTCACTTTCTCATCACGAAATATCGAAAACCACTTGATGTATAAAGATGAAATTTGGCAGGGAGGTAGTTATTATGACGTAGGCATCCACTCAAACTCAAAGCATTTATTTCAAATAAACCAATTACAGGTACCTACTTTTGAATTGCCGGAGACTCGGGCAGTCAGAAAGATAAAACTAGTTGCCATTCCAAAGCGTAGTAGGTACCTATGGAGAAGAACGGGCAAGAAACTCCAGGGACACTCTTCAAACCAAAATATTGTTACAAAAAATTAGTTACTTCATTCATGTTGAAATTATACTTCGCGCCTCGACCTCGAGATTAGTAATTTACACATGTAGTTACGCATAGTTGTCACCACTCATGCACTTAGTGGAGAAGAAAAAAAAACAATTTTATTTTATCTTTGGCAATTAATTTGACATAGCCCACAAAACGGTTTTTTTTTTGCATGTCGGTATTTCGTCCAGTTTCGCTCTCAGATGATGTCGCCAATCATTCGCATTCTAGTGCTCAACCACTCAAAATCTATTTCGCGTCTTCGTACAGTTTTTTTTTATAAAAATGCCGAAACGTAAGAATTCTAAGTTCAGACTTGGAGGAAACCGTTGTTTTACACGATATTGGAGCAGGTATTTACGTACTTACTCATTTCTAAAGTGATAACTATTTTCTTACCGCTCCGTTTACGTCGTAGATACGTAAACAGAGCGGTAAGAAAATAGTAATATATAATATATTTAAGTTATTTTAATGCAACCTGAACAGTCACTGAGGCTGTTTCAACGCATTTAAAATACGGTTGGCGTTCCTTCTCTCTCAATCTAAAAATTATTATGACTATGACAAATGATAAAATATTATTATATTAATAAAAATTAGTCATGGACTTATTTAGTCCACTTTTCATGTTTTATAAGTTATTTAACTTACGTTTTAAATTATTATATCTATGATAATTTTTAGATACCCCCGCACTGCGACCAGACCAGACTGGTTATTAGAATGGCCACCTGAAGATGAAACAATTCAGGACTCGAATCAAACCTGTGAAACTCAGCCAGGCCCTAGTACTTCCACGGATGCACCCCCCGTAGAGCCTATGGCTCATGATGTTAATATTTCTGATCTGGATACGGAAATTCTAGAAATTTTAGGCGATGATCCTACTAACACTGACAAATACGGGCCTGAAATACGCAACGAACTTGCAAATCGTTTATTACACATTGTTAAAGACGGACTGAATAAGGAAAATCGATTTCAAAATATCAATTACCTAAAAATTGTATTCAACTAGATGCCCCTCAAATAAATCTGGAAATTAAGGCGGTAATTGCTGATACCGCAGTTAAACGTGATAAAGGCATAGAAAACAAATATAAAATGTCTTGTGCAATTGCTTGTTTGGCCGACATCATAAATTTTCAATTAAACTCAAAAACAAACAAACAAACCTATGAAGTGCTGCAAAAATTAATGGATGTAATCAGAATTTTATGAGATTTAGAACATACAGATTCCATCACATATAGAAATTTCATTCTATTTGAACACCTTAAAAACACCAAGATATTTATTTATTTATTTATATATACTTTATTGTATACCACAAAAATACATAACAAAAAATAAATCAAACACTACAAAATATACAATGGGCGGCCTTATCGCTTTCCGCGATCTCTTCCAGGCAACCTTGGAATGGACAATGATTTGCCTGGACATAAAATGGGGCTGTCGTCGGTGCAAATAAGTATACAATAAACTAGAATAAATACACAGATAAATACATATCCTAAATAATAGATACATAAATACATACATACTTACAAAATATATAACCAACAAAAATAAATGAAAACTAAAGATAATTACAGTTACGAGAACAAGATCACAACGACAAGTAATGTTCCTTCACGAGTCTCTTAAATACAGGTAACGATTGCGCGCGTTTTATTTGAACTGGCAATGCATTCCACAAACGAGCGGCCTGGACAGTAAAGGACTTAGCGAGGAAAGTTGTGGAATGCATAGGCATTTTAAGCTTTAAGTTATCTGATGACCTTAAAAATTTCGTGTGGGAGTCGCAAAGAAACTGGAAACGTTTCTTGAGATAGAGAGGGGTGGAAGGGGAAAAAAGCACGTTATACAAAAGCGAAAGAATTCCGGCGAAGGCGAATTGGTAACCACTTGAGCTTCACGCGAAATTCGGAAACATGGTCATATTTGCGCAAACCGAATATGAACCTTATACAAACGTTTTGAAGCCGCTCAAGTTTATCGAGTTGGTCTTGGGTAAGATCAAGATAGCTGGCATCAGCATAGTCAAGGATGGGTAGAAGTAGCGATTGTGCAAGCGCAATCTAGGTGGCAGTCGGTAGAAAATTACGTAATCTCTTCAAAGATGCAGCGGATGCAAATAGTTTACGGCTAACTTCCTGTAGCTGGGTAGTCCAAGAAAAGTTTTTATCGATGAAGATCCCCAAATTTTTAACTTTCTCACTGAAGGGAACAACTGAATTGTCAAAAGAAACTTGGGGAAGAGTCGTCCAGTCGATCCTTGAGACCGTCCTAGAACTGCCTACCACCACAACCTGCGGCTTTATGGGATTGACCATAAGTCCATATCTCTTACTCCAGTCGCATATTCAGGCCAGATCACGATTAATCGTTAAGATAGCCTCGGATAGATTTCCAAGAGGAGCTTGCGAGTAAATTTGTAAATCATCAATCATAAAGATGGTAGAAAGAAATTACTTCGTCGGAGATTGAGTTAATAAAAACTGCGAAAAGTAAAGGAGATAGAACACCACCCTGAGGTACACCGGCAGAAGTATTACTCCAGGAAGAGAAAGTCTCTCCAATGCAAAAACGTTGCCGGCGGCCGAACAGGTAAGTACGAAACCAGTCAATTACTGATGGAGATATGTTAAGAGAGCATAAAATGCCAAGCAAAACATCAAAATCAACGGTATTAAAAGCATTACTGAAATCTAGCAAAGCTAAGACCGTTAGATTACCGTTTTCCATGGCTGACCTTATATCATCCGCAATGTTCAGAAGCGCTGTTGTGGTGCTATGAGCAGGACGGAAGCCAGACTGGAAGGGGTTGAGGAGATTATTTTTAGAGAGGAAAGTGCTAATTTGATTGTGAATTAACCGTTCAAGGACTTTGGATAGGAATGGTAGGACGGAAATTGGACGGTTTTCAGAAAAAGATGAGGGATTAGACTTTTTAGGTAAAGGAATTATTTGAGCATCTTTCCATGAGCATGGAAAGACACCACTAGATGCAGAAAAATTGAGAATGTGACAAATGACGGGAAGGATAAAATCCAGCACAGGTACTAACATATTACGGCTGATACAGTCACTTCCTACTGCATTGGAAGTAATCGATAGTATGCTCTTCTTAACATCACATGCAGAGAACTGACTAAAAACAAATGGAGAATAACTGGGAGTCGGAAGTGAAGAAAGATAATTCAGTGTATTTAATTTGATTGTCCTATTATAATTGGACGAGGCAGTAAAATGAGTATTTATTGCATCAATGTCTGTCTTTTGGAATTGTGTCTTGTCGTGTTTCACCGACCCCCAATGATCTAAGAAGTTTCCAAACTTTGGATGCGTTCCCATTTTGGACAGAAGTATGAATGTGGTGACGATAAGCATTCCTACACACCTTATTACAGTGATTACGTATGGAGAGGTATCTTTCCCTGTTAGCGTCATTAGCCCTACGCTTAAATTTAGACTATGCCGTCACTTTTTTCTGCATAAGCGTTTTAATCTCATTTGTGAGCCACGGCGCCGGCAAATGTCTAACCTTAACAGCTCGAACAGGTGCGTGATGATCGTAAAGCTCGATAAGTTTAGCCGCAAAAATATTAACTTGCTCATCGACTGATGTAGAGGCAAACAGAGCAGACCAATCTATATTGTTGGTATCCTTGCAAAGAATAGAATAGAATAGAATAAGAATAGACATGTGTCTGTTCGGTGAAAATTATTAGAGACATTAAAATCAGCAAAGGCTGTTAATAAATCGGGGATGGAACTTAAAGCACTACCTGCTAGACCAACTTACTCGGCCAATGAAAGACCGCATTATTTAGAAGCAATCACTACCTACCTACTCAAAATAGGTGCAATATCAGAATGTTCTTCATGTGAAAATCAATTTGTCTCAAATATTTTCTTGGTACCCACACCAAATGGCAAGATGCGCTTTAATTTAAACTTAAAGAACCTTAATAAATTAGTTAAAACAGATCATTTCAAATAGGAGGATTTAAGATCGGCATTAAAAATGGTAACGTTCAGTTGTCAAATGGCGTCAATCGACCTAAAAGACGCATATTTCTTAATTAAAATGCATAAAGAATCTCGAAAATATCTAAGATTCAGTTCTGAGGGTAAATTCTTTGAATTTAATGTTTTGCCATTTGGGTTATGTACAGCCCCGTACGTTTTCACAAAAATATGTAAACCAGGTAAACCTAGAGCTAAATTACTGCGCTCTGCAGGCCTTCTGTCGACTGTTTATTTAGACGATTGGTTATTGTTTGGATATTCCCATCTGGAATGCCTAACTAACATAAATCTAACTAAAAGACTATTAATTTCACTTGGTTTCATTATTAATGTAGAAAAAAGCGCACTTTTTCCATCGACGAAATGCAAATTCTTAGGTATGATTATAAATTTACACGAGTTTCAGATTAGTTTACCGACAAATAAAAGGTTACGAATAAAAGCGCAATTTGTAATGTTTTCGAAATTAAAGCGTTGTAAAATTAAGACTTTTGCTCGGTTATTAGGCTTATTAGTTTCTTCTTGTCTAGCGATCGAATACGGATGCCTGCACACTAAAGAAATGGAAAATGTAAATATCTCAACTTGAAACGTCATGATGATTATAACAAATCCATGAATCTAACAGAATCACTACAACCTGACTTCTACTGGTGGCTAAATAAAATAGAACATTCTGTCCATCGAATAAAAAATTGATGTCTACCAAGTTGATATATTTATGAAAGCCTATGCCAATCGACGGAACACGGGTGGGTTTTAGTCAGTTAGAGTCTGATACGCCCTCTCGCTGCGCCCAGAGCGGGAGAAGTTATTTGATAATTTCCCACACAAAAAAAGGGGTTAGTTTAGAAAAACAAAAAATGGAAAATGTTATAATTTATACACACATCAAAAGTGTCTAGGGATCAACATATATTTTTGCAATAACTTTTCTCCTGATTGATATTAATTAAAATTTTCTTTAAGGATTCATCAAATAAAGTGTTTTCGTTTGTCACAGTAACGATAAACCAAGTCACCTTTGCATTAATAAAGAAATTTGCCATTTTCCTAATAAAGGGATTTTTGACATTTGAACCACTAACATTAAAGTTCGAAAAAAAGACTGAAATAACAGTTTTCTTTAAAATTTTATTGGGTAACTTAAACAATTAATAATCCGTGTTTCTACCGCGAACACTAACAACACAAGAACATCGGTTTGGCATACTCAAAATGAGTTCATCCAAATCACGCTGTGGAATGGCCGCCCATGTTCGTTGCAACAACAAAAAAAGGTCTTCTTGCGACTGGATACCCTCCATATTCGGCAGAGCTCTTCTCTGTAGCATATCCCATGCATGCTCAATCGGGGTCAAGTCTGGCGACTGAGCAGGCCAGAGCAGGACATTGATGTTAGCTGCGGCGAGAGTCTGTCTTACAACTTTTGCGGTGTGCGGTCGTGCATTATCATGCATTAACTGAAATAAGCGACCGATTTGCACTTGTAGAGGAACGATGACGTCAGATACAATCGTCTCAGCATAAATTTGAGTGTTGAGGTTGCCTCTGATCCAAATCAACTCAGTTCTTCCGCCGATCCAAATACCCGCCCATACCATGATGGTTCCACCACTATAAGGATGGACTTCCTGGCAGGATTTTAATCGCTGTTGGCGTCCAGGGGTTCTCCAGTGTCGTATACGTCTTGTATCCGGTCTCATACCAAAACGAGACTCATCAGAAAAGCACACGAAACGCCATTGTTCTTCTGCCCAATTTCTGTGTTCAAGAGCCCATTGATATCGAATCCTACGATTGTGCATTGCTATAGGTGGTACCCGTAGCGGTCTTCGGGAATGAAGGTTCACTTCATGCAAGCGGTTTCTGACTGTTTGGTCGCTAATTAAGTTCCCTGAAGAGTGATGAAGCCTCACGGCTAACATCATGGCGGTTATTGTTGGAGCTCTTCGAGTTAAGATTTGAATGTATCGGTCTTGTCTCCGTGTGGTGCAGCGATACCGTCCTCCATGGCGCTCAGCCACGGTACCAGTACTTCGGTAACGTGTCCAAAGTCGACTGATAACACTCTGACTTGTATTCAGAGCTAAAGCCACAGTACGTTGCCGGGAACCAGCTTCTATCATTCCCACGGCTCTGAGCATTTCTTCCCTGCTTAAATGACGTCGCCGCTCCATAATAACGTTGGTTTTAATCAGTAGTAGGGAAACAGTAGCACTAATAATGTCTTCAATGCGTTGTATGTTTTTATAGGGAAAATATTGACAGCTGATTTTCATCTTTTACTCGAATTTGATTAACAGTTCCTGTTTCAAATTATGAAATGCACCAAAAAGGATCCATATAAATTTATATAATCATAAATTTATTACAAAGCCACATCTCAATCTCAAGAAATCCGCATAAAAATGCTTGATCCCTAGACACTTTTGATGTGTGTAGTTTCCTGAGAGATTCGCGGCGACGTAGATTATAAATGGCTCTGACAGCTCTCTTTTGTAAAATAAAGATGGATTCAATGTCAGCAGCCCGACCCCACAGTAAAATGCCATACGACATAATGCTGTGGAAGTAGCTAAAATAGACCAACCTCACCTGAAGAGTTTCTCTATGAGTTGTTTGCCGAGGAAGCCGGAGCCACCCGTCAGGAACACGACGGCGCCGCGGTAGAACTGCTGCACGGCAGACTCATCAGAAAAGCACACGAAACGCCATTGTTCTTCTGCCCAATTTCTGTGTTCAAGAGCCCATTGATATCGAATCCTACGATTGTGCATTGCTATAGGTGGTACCCGTAGCGGTCTTCGGGAATGAAGGTTCACTTCATGCAAGCGGTTTCTGACTGTATGGTCGCTAATTAAGTTCCCTGAAGAGTGATGAAGCCTCACGGCTAACATCATGGCGGTTATTGTTGGAGCTCTTCGAGTTAAGATTTGAATGTATCGGTCTTGTCTCCGTGTGGTGCAGCGATACCGTCCTCCACGGCGCTCAGCCACGGTACCAGTGCTTCGGTAACGTGTCCAAAGTCGACTGATAACACTCTAGACTTGTATTCAGAGCTAAAGCCACAGTACGTTGCCGGGAACCAGCTTCTATCATTCCCACGGCTCTGAGCATTTCTTCCCTGCTTAAATGACGTCGCCGCTCCATAATAACGTTGGTTTTAATCAGTAGTAGGGAAACAGTAGCACTAATAATGTCTTCAATGCGTTGTATGTTTTTATAGGGAAAATATTGACAGCTGATTTTCATCTTTTACTCGAATTTGATTAACAGTTCCTGTTTCAAATTATGAAATGCACCAAAAAGGATCCATATAAATTTATATAATCATAAATTTATTACAAAGCCACATCTCAATCTCAAGAAATCCGCATAAAAATGCTTGATCCCTAGACACTTTTGATGTGTGTATAAATAAGTATTCGTCATTAATTATACATGTGATAACAATGTAGAAAGACGTGCACGTTAAAAGCGTTCGTAATAAAAATATAAAAACAAAAACAATTCAAAAATTAAATAAACCGTGGCAGCTAAGAGATGACCAGTCCCTACTGACGGCGCCCGTTCACGAACATGACGCATGGATCAGCACCATTTAGCTCAACCGTTTTGAAGGGAATTTAATGATCCAACACACGCCACCATCAGCGAGACATTTGAGTGAGCATGACATTCTCTCAGCCGCTAGGGCACATTCAAGTCAATAAAAGACGTACCCAGTAATTGGTAGCGTTATGGAATATACACGGTCACAGTGCTCACACATGTGATACGCAATTATACAGTACAAAGAGATTGAATTTTTTATAAAGCCAATACAGTTTTTACAATCTTCAGCAGCAACAATACTTTCGATTGCTAATCAAATTAGTTTATGCGCCCTTATGGAGCTGGACCAGTGCTGAGCCAAGATTTTTTATCAGCGATGTGATCCCCCAACTTATAATATGCTTGGCAGCTTAGTGTGCGTTTTATACAGGATTTACATTTCGTTTCGTTTAGTTGGAATTCACTAAGAAAGGGTTTTTGGAAATTAGACCTTTAAGGGGGTAAAAAGGAGGGATTTTGTTTGTGTGAAAATTTTTATTCCTTGAGTTAAAACTTGGCACGAAACTTGAAACTTGGCACGAATACTTATTTATATAAATTATAAAGTTTTCCATTTTTTGTTTTTCTAAACTAACCCCTTTTTTTGTGTGGGAAATTATCAAATAACTTCTCCCGCTCTGGGCGCAGCGAGAGGGCGTGTCAGACTCTAACTGACTAAAACCCACCCGTGTTCCTTCGATTGCCCTGTTGCCGAGTGCCACGATCTCCCTTGCGGTTTTCTTCGCACCCCCGGTAGGCATCGGCCCTAACGGACCCCGTCAATTCTGCTGACATCACTTTGAGGCGCGCATGGAACACAACGCGCCGTCGACCCGGACCTGGCCCTTATCGGACGGCGAGCTACCCATTGTTCACCGTCCGTAAGCCCGCGCCTACGGTGGCCGGAAATCGGCCTGCGATTCCCGACGCCCAGGGCGTCTCCTCCTGCGGCGGTTAGGGGCGTGAAGGCGCGAAATTTGGCTCTCCCTCACGCGTTCCGCCTCCTCCTTCGTGAGCATTACTGCTTCGCAGAAGGAGGTGACGGCCCATCCCATTTCCTCTCGCTCCGTACTATGGCCTGAACCAGGGCCGGACGCGAGAGATCACCGCTGCTGATCGCCTCCACGAGGACACGGCGATGCTCCGCCCAAGCCGGGCAGACCTCCACCGTATGCTCCACCGTGTCCTCCGGGCGATCCACACAATGGTGACACCCGGGCGTTTCCTCCCGCCTTATCCTGTACAGGAATCTCCCTAAACAGCCGTGTCCGTTGAGGACCTGCGTCAGGCAGAAGGTGAGGACGCCGTGACGCCTCTCTAGCTACTCCTCAAAGAAGAGTTATCGCCGCAATTGTGGCGTGCCCAACACTGGGTTGCGACAATCGCACTCTCCATGACGCCATGAGATCCCGCCGGAGCTCTGTCCACTGTGCCGCTGTTGGGGGGTGTTAAAGTTTGTATGGAAGAATTTTAACGCGCGGTCTGATTAACTCGAAACACAGTATTTATACTTAAGACTGCAAATAAACACAAACGTATATCAGGGTTTTTTGAAAATCTACCCCTAACGGGGTGAACGGTATTCATTTTTACAGGGAAGGATTTTACTGTGTGGCTTGATTAACTTGAAAATTGATATTAATAAAATATGTTTAAGTAAAATAATTGAAACGTCACAATAGACTTTCAAAAATTATTATCACGCTATTTGCTATGGGGTATGAGCAATATTGCATTTTGTTCGTATTCTTCTATTAGTTTACCACAAATTGAAAAAGAAAATAGCCAAAAGATTAGAATAATGCAGAAAGTCATGGATTAACCTTTTAAAAGATTATCATCACGCTATATGGAGCCTTTATGGAGCTAAGCATTCAATCATGAAATGACTAATTTTTCTCTTTACTTTAACTGTAAAACTTTACTTCTCGCCAAACTTCATGCTGCTAGGTCAATGGGAAGTACCATATAGGCTTTGTTTTATTTGCGAGTGTCAACATAAATATGCAGTATAATTAAACGGCCGTATTTTTTTTATTGCCTTGACTTGGAAGTTTGATTTTCTTTATAGCTCCAAGGGATCTGTAAAGTAGAAACTTAAACTTTAACAAAAACTTAGCTCAACTTAATATCTCCGCGCGGTCCTGAGAAAGAGGGTCTTGACAGACAACGAAGTCATCCTTTATATGTTTCATTGTTTCATTTTGAGGTACGTTACCCTAAAAATAGATTATTTGAATTTATATGCCTGTTTACCTTAGCTAAACCCACTGTAGGAAATGTCTCGAAAGACATTTCAGTCTCCTCACCACGCCGCGTCGCTGTCCGAGAAGCGCGCGCGCGGCCGCCTGTTTCAGCATGGATATGCCGTCGCCCACGAACAGCGCCATTTTGCGTGCCAGGCCAGTGTTGCGAGCTTGCGCGACGCGGGCGTCGATAGCCGCCTGCGCCTTGTGCACCCTGAAGCCGACGTCCCTTGTGGGTAGTTGAAACGTTTATACAAAGAAAAGTTTGCTGTTATTTGAAATTCAATATAATTTAATAGAAACATTATTTATAATTATTTATGCTATATTTTAAAAGTTCATTGTTAGTACCTGCTGGTGTAGTGTTATTTCTTCACAATTATTTTCTTACTATCTACTATCACTTCACTTCAACACAATGGATTCACTAGCAAACACTCTGAGTGAATTAAAGGAGTTGTTTCACACAAAGATGTCCGCCTTCGAAGATGAACTACAGAAGACCCCTCCATCATTGGTCACAGCTTCTACCCTGGCTGCGGAGTTTACAATGTTTCGGACATTCATCACGCAGGCTCTCAACAGTGTTCAGCAACAGGTGGAGCTACTAGCTCTTAGTGTCGACCAAATTGAGATGCGGGGACGAAGAAAGTTCTTGCTGTTGCATGGTGTTGACGAGGAGCAGAAGGAGGACACTGCCAAGGTGATCACTGAGGTCATTTGTAACAAATTACAGCTGAGTGACTTCACTGTTGCGGACATCAGCCGATGTCGCAGGATGGGACGAGCTGTGGCTAATAAAACCAGGCCTATCCTGTCCAAGGTAGGCAGTCTTGCAGTTCGGGATAAGATTTGGTTTTCTAAAGCCAAACTAAAGGCTACAGGTGTCACCATGTCCGAGTTCCTAACAAAGGGGCGGCATGATGTCTTCTTGGCTGCGAGGGAAAGATGCGGTGTCTCCAAGAGCTGGACTAAGGCAAGCTGCGTGTATGTCCTTGGTCCCAATGATGCACGGCATCGGGTTAAGTCCCTCGCTAAATTGGACAAGATTGCGCCGAATCCCAGTGAGCCCGGGCAGAGTGATCAAATATCGGCTGTGCCAGCCTCTGTACCGGTCGTTGCTGCTGCGAAGGCCACAAGGTTGAAGCGTGCTGTTGCTTTGAAGAAGTGTTTTCTTTGTGATGTTGTGTCTTTTTCAATGTCCGGGTAATATCATGTTTTGTTGTTTTGTTTTACCTTCAGTTAATTTATAATGTGTTTTAATCAATTTGCTTGATTCGACTGAATTATGTCACAATGTTGTCACTATCAATGTCAGTCAATACACATGTCAGTTTTTCGTAACGATGCAATGGCAGAATGTGACCGGCAGAAGTCTTATTTTCTCTTTTTCTTATCTTATTTTTTCTTTTCAATGTTTTTTTCTTCTTCTTCTTCTTGTGTTTTCTCCTAAAATAATTTACATTTTCTTTTGTATTTAAAAAAACATTTTAGTTACCCGGACTGCGTAGTAGATTTTAATTCTTTACATTTTAATAACGTAACCGGCAGGTGGGCTAGCTGTTATACGGTTTATTTTATTTTTATTTTCTAATTACTTAGTTTTTTTTTATATTTATTCATTATTATATTGTAATATGTCTAATGATGAAAGCAGTGATAATAGTAGATTTTTTTCATTACCAAGCAACAACGACAGTTTCGTGAGTATTTCTTCTCTTGCAGACAGTCTTGCTGCGCATTTTTCTGATGTTCCTAAGAATTTTAATATTGTACATATTAACGCTCAGAGCATTCCGGCTCATTTCCACGATATGCTGGCAAGTTTTGACTATAAGAACGTACATGCTATTCTTATTTCCGAGTCATGGCTTAAACCCTGTCTCCCTTCAACTAGTTACTCTCTTCCTGGCTTCTAGCTTATAAGAAACGACCGGTCAGTTGGTGGTGGTGGTGGTGTTGCCATATATCTCCGGGCGCATATTCCATACTCTGTTGTCAATGTGTCAGCGCAGCCACCGCCATCTAATGCTGGTGAACATCTCTTCCTTGAAGTCGAACTACACCATTCAAAATTACTTCTTGGCGTCTATTATTGTCCCTTTTTACGCGTTAATTTCTTTTCATCTTTTGAAAATCTCCTAACAATGTTGATTCCTTCTTACAGTCATAGTATAATCATGGGTGACTTTAATACATGTCTTCTGAAAAAAGACCATCGCTCTTCTTCTCTGACTAATATTTTGACTTCCAGCTATCTTTCCATTCTTCCGCTGAGTGCCACTCACCATTTTCCTAACTCTATAGCTTCACTTCTTGACTTGATTTTTGTCTCTTCCCTTGATCACGTCGCTAAGCATGGCCAATGTTCAGCCGATGCCTTTTCCTATCATGACCTGATTTTTCTGTCATACAAAATTCGCCCACCTAAGGCTAAAGCTAAGATTCTTATGCAACGCAATTTTGGTGGTATGAACGTTGACGATCTTTGCAAGGATGTCAAAAATATAGATTGGTCTGCGCTGTTTGAGTTTACATCAGGAAATGAACAAGTTAATATTTTTGCGGCTAAACTTATCGAGCTTTACGATCATCACGCACCTGTTCGAGCTGTTAAGGTTAGACATTTGCCGGCGCCATGGCTCACAAATGAGATTAAAACGCTTATGCAGAAAAAAGTGACGGCGAAGTCTAAATTTAAGCGTAGGGCTAATGACGCTAACAGGGAAAGATACCTCTCCATACGTAATCACTGTAAAAAGGTGTGTAGGAGTGCTAATCGTCACCACATTCATACTTCTGTCCAAAATGGCGACGCATCCAAAGTTTGGAAATTTCTTAGATCATTGGGGGTCCGTAAAACATGACAAGACACAAATCCAAAAGACATAAACATTGATGCAATGAATACTCATTTTACTGCCTCGTCCAATTATAATAGGACAATCAAATTAAATACACTGAATTATCTTTCTTCACTTCCGACTCCCAGTTATTCTCCATTTGTTTTTAGTCAGTTCTCCGCATGTGATGTTAAGAAGAGCATACTATCGATTACTTCCAATGCAGTAGGAAGTGACTGTATCAGCCGTAATATGTTAGTACCTGTGCTGGATTTTATCCTTCCCGTCATTTGTCACATTCTCAATTTTTCTGCATCTAGTGGTGTCTTTCCATGCTCATGGAAAGATGCTCAAATAATTCCTTTACCTAAAAAATCTAATACATCATCCTTTTTTGAATACCGTCCAATTTTCGTCCTACCATTCCTATCCAAAGTCCTCGAACGGTCAATTCACAATCAAATAAGCACTTTCCTCTCTAAAAATAATCTCCTCAACCCCTTCCAGTCTGGCTTCCGTCCTGCTCATAGCACCACAACAGCGCTTCTGAACATTGCGGATGATATAAGGTCAGCCATGGAAAACGGTAATCTAACGGTCTTAGCTTTGCTAGATTTCAGTAATGCTTTTAATACCTTTGATTTTGATATTTTGCTTGGCATTTTATGCTCTCTTAACATATCTCTATCGGTAATTGACTGATTTCGTACTTACCTGTTCGGTCGCCGGCAACGTATTTGCATTGGAGAGACCTTGTCTTCCTGGAGTAATACTTCTGCCGGCCTCAGGGTGGTGTTCTATCTCCTTTACTTTTCGCAGTTTTTATTAACTCAATCTCCAACTAATTTCTTTCTACCATCTTTATGCAGATGATTTACAAATTTACTCGCAAGCTCCTTTTGGAAATCTAGCCGAAGCTGTCTCAACGATTAATCGTGATCTGGCCCGTATATGCGACTGGAGTAAGAGATATGGACTTATGGTCAATCCCATAAAGCCGCAGGTTGTGGTGGTGGTAGACAGTTCTAGGATGGTCTCGAAGATCGAATAGACGACTCTTCTCCAAGTTTATTTTGACAATTCAGTTGTTTCTTTCAGTGTGAAAGTAAAAAACTTGGGGATCTTCATCGATCAAAAATTTTCTTGGACTACCCAGCTACAGGAAGTTAGCCGTAAACTATTTGCATCCACTGCATCTTTGAAGAGATTACGTAATTTTCTACCGACTGACACCAAGATTGCGCTTGCACAATCGCTATTTCTACCCATCCTTGACTATGCTGATGCCAACTATCTTGATGTTACCCAAGACCAACTCGATAAACTTGAGCGGCTTCAAAATGTTTTTACAAGGTTCATATTCGGTTTGCGCAAATATGACCATGTTTCCGAATTTCGTGTGAAGCTCAAGTGGTTACCAATTCGCCTTCACCGGAATATTCATATTCTTTCCCTTTTGTATAATGTGCTTTTTTACCCTTCCACCCCTCTCTATCTCAAGAAACGTTTCCAATTTCTTCGCGACTCCCACACGAAATTTTTAACTTAAAAGCTTAAAATGCCTATGCATTCCACAACTTTCCTCGACAAGTCTTTTATTGTCCAGGCCGCTCGTTTGTGGAATGGATTGTCAATTCAAATAAAAACGCGCGCAATCGTTACCTGTATTTAAAAGACTCGTGAAGGAACATTACTTGTCGTTGTGATCTTGTTCTCGTAACTGTAATTATCAAAAGTTTTTATTTATTTTGGTTGCTTATATATTTAGTAAGTATGTATGTATTTATGTATCTATTATTTAGGATATGTATATATCTGTGTATCTATTCTAGTATATTGTATACTTATTATTTGCACCAACGACAGCCCCATTTTATGCCCAGGCAAATCACTGTCCATTCCAAGGTTGCCTGGAAGAGATCGCGGAAAGCGATAAGGCCGCCCATTGTATATTTTGTAGTGTTTGATTAAGTTTTTGTTATGTATTTTTGTGGTGTACAATAAAGTATATATAAATAAATAAAACAAGCCGGACTCGAGCTGGGTGTGGTCGGCGGGCGCGGCGCGGCTGCCGCCACCCTCGGGGTGGTAGCGGTTGCCGCGGACGTACCATGCGATACTGTCAGTCACTATCAACACAACCTACTGCTGACCACAGGCGATATATTTTATATTTTCCCAAATATCTTATCTTAAGAGTTAATCATCCAAAAACAGATGATATTAATAAAGTAAGTACCGGCAATTCTCATCACTCTTTCCAATGGAATGCGTAGTTGTTTTCGATGTCGATTAAGTGACAGATTTCCGATTGGTGTTATCATGCAACGAAAATAAACGATGTTCTACCAAAATAAAATAGGTAATAATTATATGGAGTAAGGTATAAGGAGCTGCTCCTTATAGATATTACCATCAGCCAACAGGCTCGTAAATCCCGGAAGGATTTGTCGACTTGTTGGATAGATTATAAGAAGGCCTATGACTCGGTGCCACATACATGGCTCATGAGTGTGCTGGAGTTGTACAAGATAGATGCAACGCTGCGCACCTTCCTGATGTCATGTATGCGCCAATGGAGGACGGTCCTTCTCTATTCAGGATGTCGACAGATCCGAGAAATCGATGAACCGATCAGGATTGAACGGGGAATATTCCAGGGCGACAGTTTGAGTCCGCTTTGGTTTTGCTTAGCCTTGAATCCTCTAAGCACACTGCTGGAGGATTCAGGTCTAAGCTACCGGTTGAGAAGGGGTGGTCAGGTGATTTCACACCTCCTTTACATGGATGACTTGAAACTCTTTGCCCCCAACAATTTGCGACTGATGGAGCTACTGAAGATAACAGAAACATTGATGAAATTTGGTGTGGACAAATGTGCAGTCATGCATGTAAAGCGAGGGGAGATTATGGAATCCGTGGGAACCCAACTCTCGGATTCCATACACCTTAGATCCCTCTCCTCAACCGAAACCTACAAGTACTTGGGTATGTCGGAAGCATTAGGCATCAATGTTGCCGACATGAAACAATCGTTGAAGGAACGCTTCTTTGGCCGCCTGAATAAAGTGTTAAATAGTCTTTTATCAGGCGGAAATAAGGTGCGTGCCTTTAACGGTTGGGTCATGCCGGTTTTGATGTATTCTTTCGGCATACTCAAATGGACTCAGACGGAACCGACGCTCTGGATAGGAAGGTCCGCACATTGCTGACGGCAAATCGGATATGATGTGCACTTGGTGAGCAGATGGAGAGTTTTAGAGTAAAGCAATTTGTAGATAATTCATTCATAGTACCTAAATTTATTGTATTATACCTTATCTTGTTCATGTTCTACTCACAATCCATCAATACCTACTTTGTCCTCACAATGTTCTACCCCCCCCCCCCCTTTATTTGTTTCCTTGATAATTTCACTTTAGTGCTGCAATTATCATTCAAATCTACTGTTAAATATGTAGACTAGTAGTTGGCAATCAAATGATTAATTAGGTATTTTGATTTTATAAGCTTTGAGTAAGATCACCCATTTCTGCCCAGCCCTTCGGGAAGTCCGGGCGTAATGTTAAAAAATGCGACTAAGTTGACTACAACTTTTTTTTTTTTTTTTTTACTGTTATTTCAAGATTTATTTAAAGTGAAAAAATAAAACTTAATAATCAAGCCTAAAAAATAGCATTGTTAGTTTTTAAGCCCAAACATTTAAACACAATTATAGTGGTATTTATTGGTATGTCTTATCGCAGTCTCGATATTTTACCAAATAAACAGTCAAGTTAGATTGTAAGAAAACCTTGTTTTCTGTAAGTGGCACTCACTACTGGTAATTTAGTAGGTAAAACAGAGATAAGAGGCTATTCAAGTATGAAAACTATTAGTACATGTCATTGTATATGTAATTAACCCTTTATTGGTTATTTGGTAGGTAATGTTATTTTCCAGGTAGTCCTAAGTGATACCCCCCTGTACCTATAGGATGAAATCATAATATGATTTCATAAAGGTAATATGGTATATTATACCTATCTATTTTGATATGCTAAGCTATGATTGATTAGTGTACAAGGTGTCAGTTTGTAACATACTTGTGGTTATTACTGGGATTTTATTTTTATTTTCCTTCAGTATGATTGGGTTAGACAGTCTTGATGATTTTTTGTTCATAGTGAAACTGAATATTTTGTTTGGGACTGACTGAAATGTATTTTTCAGATAAATTCTTTGTAGATCTATCTTGTATTGTTTGTAAATGCATCTTAATATTTAATAAGTTCTTTGATGGTATTGAGAGGATCATCATCTGCCTGGCCTTTTCCCAACTATGTTGGGGTCAGCTTCCAGAGAATGGCTTTGAGAGGTTAAGATATTGAATTAGGTAGGTATCAAATATTTTCTTCTCTATCTATGTCCATAGCCAATAGCAGAATCAGAGGAATATAACTGCTTTGCCAGCATTTATTCCAGTATTGGTCTTCTTGAATTGTTATTTTGGAATATAAGCCGGGTTGTTGTTGAGGTCAACCATAGATATTGATTTTTATTTTCAGTGACAAAAATAGTTCATTTATTTTGCAGACATAGTCCATTCCAACCGATTAGATTAAACCAAGACATCATAAGATATTGTGGTGGTGGTTTTCAATGGTGTGATTCCTGTTATTAACCCGGTAGAAGGATGTTTTATTTTGCTATTTACAAAAGTAAGTAAATCAACTAAGGTTGTGCTTGTTTTACATTTTCGCCATAGAACTGGTAAGTTTCACTATTATCATGAGAATGTCTTGTGGTTTTAATATTTATTGAATAGTTGTTATTGTTTGAAGCTAAACATTGTGTACTCAAGTTTGTGATTGTTTCAGTTTGTTTATCAAATAGGATGAATTGAAGTTAATGTCAATTAGAGATTATATAACTTTTGTTCTGGTTTTAGTTTGGTGGCAGTGGGCATTGCCAGCTGGTTTTGCTGCATCAGCCAAGTTAATCAACAATTTGTGTTTGTCTTATGTTCTTCATAAGCATAGGGTCAGTCACTGCTTTTCCTATGATAGGGGTAATAACCAGTATGGTTTGTTTCTGGAATATCTCAATCCCTTATTTCCTCAGTTTAGAGGAATCTAAATGGGATGAATAAGTATGGGAGCATGGAATAATACTTTGTATTAGGTTTAGTCCATTGCACTTGTATCTGAAATCAAGAGTTTCCAGAGGTAGCATTTGTCATCAGCCATTGTATCACAGAATCATGTTTACAAAGTATCTTGTGTATTTAAATGTATGCCTGTAAAAATTGCACAATTTTGCATTATTGTTTTAGTTTACAAAATAGATATCATTTATCAGTTTTTGGCAGGATAATTAAGCCACCTAGAGCTAGATAAGTCACTGAGTATCTCGTACACAGTGATATCTTTTAATTAGCTATATTTTGTTTGTTAAAAATGGCAATCCTCGATATGAAAGCTAGATCACGTAGTATTGAGATAACATGCTATAAGCATCTCGTGCTAAGCATGTGCACACCATGTCAGATATGTACCAGTTAGCAACATAGAATCAATGTTGTTGAGAGTACCTTGTACTCGTTGATAACAATCTAGTTAGCGAGGCAGAATTCCACACTCACTATAGGAAGTATAATGCTTTTGCAAGTTTATAACACACAGACAGTGTGCAGGGTTAAGTAAGGCTGTCTCGCAACCTTCATGATTGTCAATTAAAAGTATATAGAACCACCTTTGACAATTCCTTAGCCAAGATCATAGAAATGTGACTTACCCCTGGTGACGAGTACATACCAGCGTTAGCTATGTAGAATAACATCGCTAAGTGCATCACGTGCTACATTGGTAGTTTCATATTCAGCTAGTAACGTAGAATTTGCGTTACTGAGAGCATCTCGTGCTTACTGGAGGGGTAATGCTGACAAGCGCGTACCAGCTAGCTATGTACAGTTACATCGCTAAGGGCATCACGTGCCTCTCTGGTAGCTTCTCATCCAGCTAGTAACGTGGAGATAACGTTACTAAAGACATCTCGTGTCCACTGGAGAGATAGGTAATGCTTTAACGAGTTGTGTTGTGTTAATGTCCACCATAGTGCTTGTAAAACACTGTCAGTATCACGTGCAAAGTGATCAGTTAAAGCCAGGCATTCTCGCGCATTAGGATTGTGGGAGGCCTCCGGATCTAAGTACATCTAATGTGGGTCAGGAACTCAAGGCTAAAGCTGCTTCTAGTTAGTTCTGATGTAGGTAATTTATCAGCTTTCCTGTTAATATCGTTGATGGACGCTTTGTCCGTCTCAGGTTTTCACTAACGATGCACTTATTGCACTTTCTATCACTTAACATAATTAACATTTGTTATTTTAGTAAAAAGTTCCGTAAACTTATTTTAAATGAATAATTTTAAGAGAGCAAATTTTTTCGTCGCGATGAAAAAACGCGCGCGAAAGAAAAGTGACATTCCTGTATGTGTTGCCACCAAGGACGATAATTCTATTTAAAAAAAATATATATCTAAACAAACGCGATGTCTACGCTGCGCATAAGAATTACTACTTTGTTAAATGAATTATATTTCAGATCGCCGTGAAGTAAAATTAGTATGTATTTTCAGAGCAGGTGTGATAAAAATGTTATTATTATAAATTAATATTTTAGAAAAACTATAACTTTTTACTTTCCTTAAATTCGAAAAGAAAAGTAGAGTATTTAACACGGGTGAGTCACCAATTCCTTGATGATAATTGATTCCTTTCGACTCTAATATAACAATCTATTATAACATTACGTGGGCTTACTTAATTTACAAAACATTAAATTATTTGCCATATGTCAGCTAGGGTACGTCAATATACCAACAAAATCATTTAAGACTACTCAAGCAGAAAAAACAAATTTACGTTAACAGAATATAATAGCTAAATAAAAACCTCCAGGCATAAAGAGCGTGCCCGCTTACATCCTAACTAATCTTAGAAATGCGAAAGTGAATTTGTTATTTCTGATCACATATGCTACTTTTGATCCTGGATCGCAGACGAAGTTGCGGGCAACAGCTAGTACTTATAGCTATTATATAGCTGTAACTGGAAGTTACATGATAAACTAGGACCATCGAAATAAAATAAATAAACAGTAAATTACTAATAGCAATAACAAAACTAAGGTCAGCAAGACGACCACTCACCACAAGCAGCACCCGTTCACAAGCAAAACGCCAAGATCAGCCATTACACCCCTCGTCATATTTTAGGGAAGGATGCAACGCGATCCCCGACGCTACCGGAAGCAGTGACATCTAAGAGAGAATTACCAACTTGCTGCTGGTTGCTCAGGCAACAATAATAAATATCTTTATTACAATTACACTTTTAATAACTATCATTAAATTATATACAGCCTTATAATTATAATTATTCAAACATAATTGCTTATATATCTGCTTAAGTGCTACTTTATAAGAAATTGTTATTTTACTATAAATTATTATCATTAAATCACATAGCGTAGACATAAAATCAAAGATTATTGTATAAGAGAAGTGAGTAGTACAAAGATGGTGACCATCACAACAGGCGCGGCCGCGGTATGTGCGGCGCTGCTGCAGGCGTGTCGGCCGGGCCCGATGCAGGCGGCGTACGCCATGAGGTGCGGCAGCTGGCTCTGCTCGTACAGCCCCGTGAACATGGAGTGGTGCGGCCCGCGCGCGAACACCGCCACGTCGTCGCCACCGTGCGTCTCCGAGTCCAGCGGCACGTCTACGTGAGACGCCCAATTAAGGTTTCCTGCGAAATAATTAATTAATAAACACGTTGCAAAACATAACTACGGGATCGTCATTATTTTTTCTTAAAATGGCCAATTAATTAATACATATTAGATTATTCACTAACAGGATAAAGCAGCAGTATTTTATGTCACGTGTGCTATATTGAATCCCGAGCATAATGAGGAATTCTAGTGCTTAATATTTCGCAAACGGATCCCTGACTCCAAAAATGATTTTCACGAAATCACAATATTTTTGAACGACCTTTCCAAGAACACCCCACACTATGGAATAGAAGAGAAAAAAAACATCCCCACTTTACGTGTAGGAGAGGGTACACTGAATTTTTTTTTTCTTGATTTTATTTTACCACTTTGTCGGCGTGATTAATATGTATACCCATGCTAATGACTCGGTGCCACATACATGGCTCATGAGGGTGCTGGAGTTGTACAAGATAGATGCAACGCTGCGCACCTTCCTGATGTCATGTATGCGCCAATGGAGGACGGTCCTTCTCTATTCAGGATGTCGACAGATCCGAGAAATCGATGAACCGATCAGGATTGAACGGGGAATATTCCAGGGCGACAGTTTGAGTCCGCTTTGGTTTTGCTTAGCCTTGAATCCTCTAAGCACACTGCTGGAGGATTCAGGTCTAAGCTACCGGTTGAGAAGGGGTGGTCAGGTGATTTCACACCTCCTTTACATGGATGACTTGAAACTCTTTGCCCCCAACAATTTGCGACTGATGGAGCTACTGAAGATAACAGAAACATTGATGAAATTTGGTGTGGACAAATGTGCAGTCATGCATGTAAAGCGAGGGGAGATTATGGAATCCGTGGGAACCCAACTCTCGGATTCCATACACCTTAGATCCCTCTCCTCAACCGAAACCTACAAGTACTTGGGTATGTCGGAAGCATTAGGCATCAATGTTGCCGACATGAAACAATCGTTGAAGGAACGCTTCTTTGGCCGCCTGAATAAAGTGTTAAATAGTCTTTTATCAGGCGGAAATAAGGTGCGTGCCTTTAACGGTTGGGTCATGCCGGTTTTGATGTATTCTTTCGGCATACTCAAATGGACTCAGACGGAACCGACGCTCTGGATAGGAAGGTCCGCACATTGCTGACGGCAAATCGGATGCATCACCCACGATCATCAGTGATGAGACTGTATATCCCGCGGAAGTGTGGGGGTCGAGGTTTCCTAAATGCTAAAACCCTCCGCGAGATTTACAGTCTCAGGGAATATTTTCTTCAAACTAACGTGGGTATGCACCGAAATGTGGTCGCAGTGGACAAGGGCCTCACCCCGCTCTCCTTGGCAAAAGAGAACTGGCGCAAAGTTGCAGTACTTGATACTAACGATCGTAAGGAAATATGGCAGGGCAAAGAACTACACGTACGCTTTTTCCGGGCCCTCCACGGGCCTGATGTAGACTTTTTGACATCTGTATCCTGCGTGCGATTATGGATGAAGTTATCATGACGAATAATTATCGGAACTACATTGTCAAGGATGGTACGGTTGACATCTGTCGGGCATGCCACCACCCCGGTGAATCAGTCCGACATATTGTTTCCGGTTGTTCTCGTCTTGCTAACGGCGAGTTCTTGCATAGACACAATCTAGTAGCTAGGATTATCCACCAGCAACTTGCCTTGCAGTACAACCTTGTAGAGTCCGAAGTACCATACTACAGGTATGTGCCCGACCCAGTTCTCGAGAATGGTCACACCACATTGTACTGGGATCGATCTATCATCACTGACAGGACTATTGTAGCCAATAAGCCTGATATTGTGGTGATAGATCGACGAGAGCGCCGTGCAATGATTGTCGATATCGCTGTCCCTCATGACGAAAATCTCGTGAAAGCTGAGAAAGATAAAAAAATGAAGTACCTTGACTTAGCACACGAGGTTGTCGACATGTGGGATGTGGACTCTGCAATCATTGTACCGATAATCGTTACCGTTAATGGCCTGATAGCGAAGAGCCTCGACCAACACCTCAAGAGGCTCTCATTGCGCAGCTGGATCAAGGGCCTGATTCAGAAAGCAGTTCTTCTAGACTTATTATTATTCATTTATTCATGTAACAATTCGCATTGTGTTTGAATTTTGTAGTACATTAATTAATATTTAACAGCTAAAAACAATAAATTATGAATATCAAACAGTAAATTTCACTAAAAATAAAATCAATAACTTATATGATAAATTAATATGTCAATAGATTGTAAATAGTAATTATATAAATTATTGTAAATATTATCATGTCAAATTCATATAAATCTATTCTCTAAAATGCAAAAAATCGAAAAATGTCTTGAATGTATATTTAATGTCAAAAAGGTAAATTACTAAATATAAAAACTATTCACCATCATTTGTCACCAATTCAGATATAGAATATAAACATTTATTCAACAGGAATGCTTTAAGTTTGGCTTTGAATAGCGTACCTTTGTAAATCAAAGATCTTAAGTCAGTAGGCAACTTATTAAATAATTCTACTGCTTGGTATTTAGAGCAATGTTCAGCAATATTAAGTTTCGGCGCAATTTTATTTTTTATATCGTTTCTTCTAGTTTTCTCTCTAAGTTCACGTTCTTCCTGTGATTCGTGCTCGTGTATGTATTTCGCAAAGTGGCTGAGTAGTACTAAAACATATAAACTTGGCACTGTTAAAATACCTAATTTTTTAAAATATTCTTTACATGACTCTTGTTGTGGGATTCTGACAATCGTTCTTAATGCACGTTTCTGTAGAATGAAGGCTCTTTGGCAATTATACCCGTAACTGCTCCCCCAAAACATAATGCTATATCGTAATCTGGATTCTACTAATGCATAATATACAGATTTAAGTTGCTTAGCATTAATATCGTCCCTGAGGCTTCTTAGCGCGTAACAAGCTGAAGATATTGAGGAATCAATGGCGGTGAGCTCCTTTTTCCAATTTAATAGGGAATCTATATAAACTCCTAAAAATTTAACTTCGTTCACCAGTCAAATATTTTCCTGTTTAAGCTTGACATCTATACAATCTTTGTTGCGTGACGTTGTTTTAAACAACATTAAATTGGTTTTGCTTGGGTTTATTATTAAATTATTTCCTGTAAACCAAACAGAAAGATTCTTTAAACACTTATTTACATTTTCTGTCAACTCATTTAAGTTTGGCGACCCGAGTATGGCATTCGTGTCGTCTGCAAACATTACAAGTCCTGCGTCAGGTTGGGTATTATTCATAAAATTTAGTAAATCATTTGTAAAAATTAAATATAATATTGGTCCTAAGATTGAGCCTTGAGGCACTCCGCGGCTTATGTTGGTCATTTTTGACTTATATATTACTTCATTCACACACTTTCCGTCACAATTGTTTGAGTTAATGTCTTTTATTTCTACGTACATTCTACGGTTTTTTAAATAAGATGTCATAAGTTTTAACGCTTTTCCTCTAATACCATAATGCTCTAGTTTAGCCAGAAGTAGCTCGTGATCTACTGTATCAAACGCAGAACTTAAATCAATAAATAAGCCAGCTACCTTCATTTTGTCATTCAATTTATTAATAATGTCATTAACAAGATTATCTATCGCATCTGAGGTGCCTATCCCCTTTTGGTATCCAAATTGTTTATAATTTAGTATTCTATTTAAATGTAAGTGGGTCATTAATCTAACTTTCATTATCTTCTCGAAAATTTTTGATAAAATTGGTAGTAAGGATATTGGCCGGTAATTTTTGGGATCCGTTCTTGTACCCTTTTTGTGTATCGGAACCACCTTTGCCAATTTAAGTTGTTCAGGAAATACAGACTCTTCAAAACATTTATTAATGAACTCAGATAAGGGATACGCTAATATTTCTATATTATCTCTGATCACCGATATTGGCACGTCATCGTGTTCACAAGACGCTTTGTTTGCCATCTTACGTACAATTTTTGTTATTTCCTGTGGTGTCGTCATATTGAAAGTCATCTCACTTTCTACTGTCAATGTTGAGTTTCTTAGGAAGGACAGCGCACTTTCTTCTTCTGTTTTTAAAAGTGATGATTTATGAACAAATTTATCAACTAACGTATCTGCTATTTCTTGCGGATCCGTAACCACCTTGTTGTTAATGTTTATAACAAGTTTTCTTCTAACTTTATTTTGCTTTCTCTTTGATCATTTACAATTTTCCATGTCTCCTTTATTATATTTTTGGCTTTGTTGAGATGACATGATATGGCTAATTTTCGTGCGTGCTTTAAAATTCTTCTATAGATCCTTACGTAATTCATTTTATAGTTATAGACACTAGAATTAATGGTGGTGCCCGAACATAATATTCTTTTCATTTTGCTTGACACCTTAATTCCCCTGGTAATCCACCTTATCTGATTATTGTTCCTCAGTTTTACTTTACTGGTTTTCTTTGGGTAACACTCACGAAATTTTTTATTAAAATAGTTGAGAAATGTATTGATGCCTACGATATTATCATTTGTATTTTGAAAGCACTTTTTAAATGCAGTATTATTTTTTGTGTTGAATGTTCTTTTATTAATCAATATGATATGTTCAGATTCATTTGTCCTTTTATCAATCTTATCAAGAATTATGTTACAAAGAAGGCCGCCATGGCCATCTGCTAAACCATTATGATCTACCAAACACTGCTCTATATCATCGTCCGAAAGATTAGTCAATACATTGTCAATACAAGAGTATGATTTGTTTCGAATAAAAGTTGGAGTATTTATAAGATGCCTAAAATTGTACGACGTTAATAAACTTATAAATTCTAAAGATTTTTTACTTTACGCAAGTATGTCTAAATTGAAATCGCCACATATAACGCACTTCCTGTCAATAAAATGTTCTAACAATTTTTCTAGGCTCTTTAGAAAACTGTCAAAATTTTTGTCATTTGGACTTCTGTAACAACAACAAATATTCAATCCTGTCTCAAGATCCTTTACACCACAAACCTCAAAACTTTCTGATCTGTATAATTTCTGTATTGCATCAATATTTTCACATTTTTTATCCATATACGCTAAAATAAGACTACCACCTCTTTTTTTGTTTGTCCTTGTGTTATATGATACTAAGTTATAATTGCTTAATTGAAATAAGTTAATAGATTTATCATTCAAAAAATGTTCTGTTATACAAACATAGTCTAAGTCTTTACAAAAAGTTTCAAAATATGATTCAAGCTCAAGTTTTTTATTATTTATACCACATACGTTTTGGTGAAATAATTTTAAACACATCGTCTCTGATAGCAAGGGTTCTGAAAGATTTTTGTGATTTCGTGATTCTACTTTATTCTCGAAAACAAACGATATTGCCAAAACTAGGGGAATTATTAATATGTGTAGAAGTAGAAGGGTCTATTAATAATCGGGGTGTTATAGCATCTATTTTTTCTTTGCCATCATAATTACAATCTGTTTGTATGCATGCATCTCGTGATTGCATTTTTAATGTTTTTTCCTTATTATTGAGCACATTTTTCCTGTAATTTGAGTAGGTAATTGTATATCTCACATGCAGTATCTCCCTATATATTAACTTGCATGCAATTTGCTTATTAAAAGTTCTGCGGTAATTATCATAGTCATTGTCTAATAAAATAAATTTTGAATTATTGCAATTACTACAGATAAATTTTAACATATCATTTAGTTTCAAAACATTTAAATAATTGTTACGGTAGACCCTGCCGACTAAGATATTTGTGTTTGGCATATTCTGCAAAGTGTGATGTAGAGAGCTTAAAATTTGTAGGGGATTGTTGTCATTTGAACCTGCCATAAATAACACGAAATCTGAATCGGTAAAATCCGTACACATATACAAACTTGAGCTTAATATATCACTAAGAAGCGCATTTGATTTAATGAATGACGTCACATGAAATGCATCTCCCACCAAGTCCTGTAAATTTTCTCGTATTCCGTATCCAGTCTGATCGTCGAATAAAGCAATTCTGTGTTTCGATGTTCTAACAGCATCTGTTAGTACTTCTCTTGAATTCTTGTCGATTTGGTCTTGTGTGATCTCTATACTTCGGTCGAATGATTGTTCGTCTTGTGGATTAAAAACTGATACTGTAACACTTTTCTTAGAACAACTCAGTTTTGTTGTAGGTATATTGCTTTGTGATGAATTTTGTGTTTTTTCTTGTGGGACTAGTGAATGAGCGTTGATAGGAAGTTTTTCATCACTAGGTGAGCTTTGCACCGTGAGCGGAGAGTTCCTAAATGACTCAGTAAGACGTCGCTTGACTTTATGTTTCTGCATGGTTGACTGAAGTAACGTTGTTCGTGGACTTCGGCAAATCTGTTTTAATATGTCAACTTCCTGAGATAGTTGGGCAATTTGTTTTTTCTGGTCCAGATTTTCGAGAATGACATTTTCTAATTCATGTTGTGTAGATTGTAAGTCCGCCTTTAATTTATTTATTTCGATGTTCATTTCGTCTCGGCATAAAGCTGTAGTATATGATGATAGGTCAAGTCTTCTACTCAAGAATTCATCCGAATTAGACGAGTTAGTGGAGATGTTCATATCCAGTTTTTCTAGCGATTTACACTTTTTTAAAGGTCTTCTAAGAGTTACGTTATCAAGGTCTTCCATCGTTATGCGCCCTTTATATTAAAGTTGTGGAACTAACTTAATGCAATGCAAATAGGTACTTATTGAGAGGTCTTTCTATTTGTCAGCAGATGTCGTGTTTTAGAATGCTTGGTAATCGATGAAGAAAGTGGCGCCCGTTGTTTGCGATGATCTTTAATAACGTGTGATGTCAAAGATTAGTATTGCTTTCGAAGTCCGAGTTTACTCGAAGCTATCGTCGTATCGCCCTCTGCTGTGGTTTTTTATAATTATATAGTTGGTGACTTTGAAGACAATGGCGAACGTTATGTAGAAGTTTGGTATTTTAGAAAACACAAAAAGAACCAACTTGTGCGGGGCTCGAACTCGGGTACGGTTGATTAACGTTAGACCCAACACTTAGTGTCACTGAACCAACTGCGCTTAATTACTTGTCGCGAAATTGTGCAGTGCAATGCACAGATGAAATATTTAAACGAACGAAAACGGTTAGAAATGACTCATTCAATTGGATTTTTTTGCAATGTCGAACACTTGAGTCACTCTGTCTTTGTTTATAAAATCGATGAAATAGACACTTTCTTACACTTTTTAATGTTTTGTTTATTGGAATTAAGATATAGTACTATTATGACAATTACACCGATAGTTTAGTTCACTTTTTATTTTATTTAAGTCAAACGTTTTTGTTGTAGACGTATATTTTAATGTTTTTCACTCCATAATAAAGATCACTGTTTTATAAGTCACTGCCCATACTGCACTCCATTTCCAGTAATAATATTGTCCTTACTGTTAATTAGATTTTTCTTTGTTTATTGAAATTTTGCTTTTTATATTGGATATATATGTTTATTTTCCGAGTTAAGTCAAACGTTTTTGTTGTAGACGTATATTTTAATGTTTTTCACTCCATAATAAAGATCACTGTTTTATAAGTCACTGCCCATACTGCACTCCATTTCCAGTAATAATATTGTCCTTACTGTTAATTAGATTTTTCTTTGTTTATTGAAATTTTGCTTTTTATATTGGATATACAGGGTGTTTGGTGCATCGTGTGCCAAATTGAAATGGTCGACTGGGGGGGTCACCTGCTATCCTTTCAGACCCCTAAACACTTCTCATGCCCTGTGGATTTTTTTTCATCGACTTTGTATTGTTTTATTAAAAAAATACCCAAATTTTACATTCAAGTACAAATTTAAAAAAAAGCGTAAGTCGTAGACTCTGAATTTTAATTTAATTTAGATGTGTATTGTATTACAGTACTTTTAAATTCAAAATTAGTGGCATTAGCCGCGTAGTTTTTTTTTTATTTACTCGTAAAGTTTCGGACTTCAATTAAAGCTGTCCATGTTACAGCTATTTACATGGCTATAAAAAAAAATACAAAAGCGACCGGGATCTTCCAACCTCCTCAGAAATTCTCTAGTCTATTCTCTTGCTAGTGATGTACCACATGCCATAAAAGTATTTTTACAACTTTGTGAATTCACTAGAATTGTGAATCGAGTGATAAAATACTAAATTTCAAATTACGATTATAAAAATATTTTTGCTTAAATTATACCTCAAAAACTCTATAGATATTTTATCTCACTCTTATAAGGTAAAATCTGTCTCGTATCTCTCTTTCTTACTAGAAATAAAAAATTATTGCATTTTTAATATTTATTTAATAATTTTTACATATTCTGCTCAAACTGTTGGCCGCTATTGCGAATGCAGGCTCGACATCTATTTCGTATTTCCACAGTTGTTGTACGTAGTCGTATTTCGTCCTTTATTTTATTGAACGCCGTTTCAATGCGTTGAAGTAGTACCTCCCTAGTCGGAACCTCCGTGGCGTATACCAGCTCTTTGGCACGTCCCCAGACAAAAGTCTAGCGGAGTTAGGTCTGGGGAACGTGCCGGCCATGCAATAGGGCTATCGCGACCAATCCACGCATTGGGGAACACATCGTCGAGATATTCCCTCACAGTTAAACGCCAATGCGCCCGCGCAAAAAGACAGAAATCTTTTCAAAGGAGGTTTAGTGTAAACGTTTGGGAGGAATCAGGTAGTTGGACTGCATTACCTGCCCGATAACCTCAATGGCGATAACTATTTGGAGTTCCTTCAAAACGACCTGCCCGAATTAGTGTCCGAAGTGCCCGTATTTAATTAAAATATGCCCAAAGTTTTCCAGCATGACAGCTGTCCCGCGCATTGGCGTTTGACTGTGAGGGAATATCTCGACGATGTGTTCCCCAATGCGTGGATTGGTCGCGATGGCCCTATTGCATGGCCGGCACGTTCCCCAGACCTAACTCCGCTAGACTTTTATGTCTGGGGACGTGCCAAAGAGCTGGTATACGCCACGGAGGTTCCGACTAGGGAGGTACTACTTCAACGCATTGAAACGGCGTTCAATAAAATAAAGGACGAAATACGACTACGTACAACAACTGTGGAAATACGAAATAGATGTCGGGCCTGCATTCGCAATAGCGGCCAACAGTTTGAGCAGAATATGTAAAAATTATTAAATAAATATTAAAAATGCAATTATTTTTTATTTCTAGTAAGAAAGAGAGATACGAGACAGATTTTACCTTATAAGAGTGAGATAAAATATCTATAGAGTTTTTGAGGTATAATTTAAGCAAAAATATTTTTTTAAATCGTAATTTGAAATTTAGTATTTTGTCACTCGATTCACAATTCTAGTGAATTCACAAAGTTGTAAAAATATTTTTATGGCATGTGGTACATCACTAGCAAGAAAATAGACTAGAGAATTTCTGAGGGAGTTGGAAGATCCCGGTCGCTTTTGTATTTTTTTTTATAGCCATGTAAATAGCTGTAACATGGACAGCTTTAATTGAAGTCCGAAACTTTACGAGTAAATAAAAAAAAAACTACGCGGCTAATGCCACTAATTTTGAATTTAAAAGTACTGTAATACAATACACATCTAAATTAAATTAAAATTCAGAGTCTACGACTTACGCTTTTTTTTAAATTTGTACTTGAATGTAAAATTTGGGTATTTTTTTAATAAAACAATACAAAGTCGATGAAAAAAAATCCACAGGGCATGAGAAGTGTTTAGGGGTCTGAAAGGATAGCAGGTGGCCCCCCCAGTCGACCATTTCAATTTGGCACACGATGCACCAAACACCCTGTATATGTTTATTTTCCGAGATAACACTTTCACTTATTAATGGCAACTATTTAAACATATTAGCGAAAAAAAAAGTCAACAAAAAATAACTTTTACTATTTTTAGTTAATTTAGTCACGGAGCTGATTCGAACCCATGTATAGTCGCGCACGCACGTTGTTCGTATTTTTTAGACACGGCACGTATAGTGAGGAGGTTCCTCTCTCTAGAGCCCTGACCACCGGCATCTTGGACCCTGTTCCTGATGCCGATGGGCCACTATTTTTTATATTTTTAAATGATTTTTTTAATGATTTTTTATAAAAATATTTAAAAATTTAAACAATATGTACTGAAAAGAAAAAAAATATATATAGGGTATATAATAAATATAGGTGTATATAATACTGGGTGCTAGGTACTACTGGTTTACTGGATTTACCGGGTTACTGGATAATCCGGATCTTATTCTGTACGTTCATAAACACACTTTATCTACCTATAGTACATATATACACATATACACTCTACCAGATGTTACTACTGGTATCTAAAGTACATGACAATTTGTTTTGTGTTTCTCATCATCTTAGCGAGATTATTGAAGATCATTGGACGTGTGTCACGATTGTGGTTATCTATACGGATGATATGAATGTTATGTCACGCTACATTGACGCTGGATGCGAGGCTGCGCCAGTCTGCGCACACTTTCGCCCCGGACATGGCGTGTTGCACGTCCCCTCCCCGCCCGCCCCGCGCCGCTGCTGCGCTGCTGCTGCTGCTGGCGCTGGCGCGGCCATCACACGGTAGTGTGCTGCGAAACTCCTTGCGTTACTAACACTTAGCCGATCTTTGGTTACAAAAATTTACTATTTTTATTTGTCATCAGAGCGAGATGAGTACCACAAGTTCTCTCGTAGCGTGGCGACACCCACGACTAACGTTCCTGAGGCGGAACTGGACCAGCAGTACTGGGTAGCTGAGGCGCAGGCCGCCATAAACGCGCGCCTCGCGCATCAGGAAAGCAAGAAAAAAGCGCGCAACGTGGTGATGTTTCTGGGCGACGGCATGTCCGTGCCCACGCTGGCCGCTGCGCGCACGCTGCTCGGCCAGCGACGCGGCGCCAGCGGCGAAGAGGCACAACTCGCTTTTGAAAAGTTTCCAACCGTTGGACTTGCTAAGGTAGATTATTTATTTTGTATTTTTTAACGTGTATGCGTTACATACACTACGGTCCACCAAACAGGTCTACCTGATGCAGGTGTATCTGCACAGTTATTCACCACACTATAAGACCCCTTTTCACTATAAGGCTCACTTGCACTACAAATACTAAATACAACGTTCTGATTCTGTCAATCATTAATTGTAGATGATAGAGACAGAACGACGTTTTAAGAGGAGGCTCCCTAAATTGTATGTTAATTTGAATTAATAATCTGAAAAGCACGCACATAATCAAAATGTAACTTTAATATGTGATTTATTGGATCTTTTTCTTTCCATATATAAGACAGTTACGTAATTGGAACATTTTCACTCGATTAATTATTTATTCGAAAATCATGGCTTTTTAAAGATTATTTGAAACAAAAACAAGATTAAGTACATGGCCTTTATGTCTAAAATAATTATTTATAGTAAGAAAATAACTTATATTATTGCAACTTTCATCGAAATCGTTAGAAGCGTTTTCGAAAACATGATTACAAATATAAACATATCTTATATTCAAATATTGCTCATTTAATATATATACAATATACTATATAGTTCGAAAGACATAGGATTACATGTTTTCAATTTGACGCCTGTCGTGACGTGCACGTCAAAAAACCGGCCAAGTGAGAGTCGGACTCGCGCATAAAGGGTTCCATCTATAAAAACAGCTAAAAATCACGTTTGTTGTATGGGAGCCCCCTTAAATAAATATTTTTTCTGTTTTTTAGTATCTGTTGTTATAGCAGCAACAAAAATACATCATCTGTGAAAATTTCAACTGTCTTACTATCACGGTTCATGAGATACAGCCTAATGACAGACGAACAGACAGTACAATGGACGGATAGTGGAGTCTTAGTAATAGTTTTACCCTTTGGGTACGGAACCCTAAAAAACTACTAAAGGCTATTATTAAGGTACAAATCACTACCTACTCCGGTCTACCGGCGCAAAGTATACCTGCACATATGCAATATGGAAATGGAAAGATTTAGTACAGTAGGTGTTGTTTGTGTTGTGCACCGGCAGACATACTGCGTGGACGCGCAGGTAGCGGACTCGGCGTGCTCGGCGACGGCGTATCTGTGCGGCGTCAAGGGCAACATCGCCACCATCGGCGTGAGCGGCCGCGTGCCGCGCAGCCATTGCTCCGCCGCCGCTGACCCCCAGTACCACGTGCACTCCATCGCCGAGTGGGCGCTCAGCGACGGCCGAGACGCCGGTTACACACATGACTTTCTTCTCACTTTGTATTCCACTGCCACATGAGTTGCTAAGTAGTGCGCTTGCAGGCATCGTGACGACGACACGCGTGACGCACGCGTCTCCAGCGGGCGCGTACGCGCACACAGCGGAGCGCGACTGGGAGAGCGACGCAGATGTGGCGCGCGACTGTGGACACACGCACGACGCACAGCACGACATTGCGCTGCAACTCGTGCACTCGCACCCTGGGGACCAGTTTAAGGTATGGCACCTGACCACGCACCACACGAATACCTAATCTATCTATACTATACGTATAATAAAGCTGAAGTGTTTGTTTGGTGAACACGCAAATCTCTGGAACTACCATGTGAAGGGAAAGGCCGGTCGGGGACGCCCTAGAAGGACATACACTGAACTTATTGGTGATGTTTTTCGGAAAGGCCAGGTGCGTAGTACTCACAACAGGCGGGCGTGTATGACCAGATGTATGAACGTAAACGAGGCAAAAGGCGTTCTGTAGTTTCTGCCTACCCCCATGGGAAGAAGGCGTGAGTTTCTGTATGTATTTATGTACCAGTCGGATTTAAAAAAATATTTTTGTATTTGATAATAGTTAGAATAATCCTTAGGTTCCGAGAAAAAAGAAAAATAAACCGGCCAAGTGCGTGTCCGGCTACCCACAATGAAGGGTTCCGTAATTGGGATGAATTTATCCCAAATACAAACTTAACATTGTTCGACAACCATACATTCCAACTGCAAATGTAAGTTTGTACGCACAATATTGAGAGATTTACCATGTTATTTTGAGACCTTATAGGTTTGGTTTAAGAACAACTTTATTTCTCATAAAGAATTGCATACATAATTCACTTACTGAGAAACAATATCTAAAACTATAATTAATAATTAGAGCGCACAGATGTACGTATATAAAATAACAAAACAATTAGCAAAAAAATAAATAAAAAAACGTAGAAAAAGAAAAACATGTGGGCAAACAGATAACATAAACTCGATCGTAAGTTTAACCAAGCACAACATGGATGTATGAATTAGATTTTTACTAGATGTGGCATTGATGGCATAGTCTGTTATTAGTAAGTTATATTATTGTAAGACTACATTATTACACGCTTTATATTAGCTTCATTTGTATGTATGTTTGTTTGTAACGGACTCCTTAGGACGCTATTTTGACCCACTTTAAACGGCCAGATTTCATTCAAATTTTGCTCACCTGTCGAAGACCGATGACAATGCAATAATTCGATTAAAATATCCGATTATCCTGATCAGATTCGCCAGGATTCATCAATTTCTTTCCGCATCCTTTGCATGAGAGTAAGAGAGATAGAGCGAGTGCGCGAACTACGCATGCGTGCAGTTTTAGAGACTTAATAATATCCATAATATAATGATAACCGTGATTTACAAAAAAGCTTCTTATATACAACAAAACAAAATATATAGGACAGAAATCTCAAATTATTTATTTTGCGGAATAACATTTAGTAACAATTAGCATAGCCTTGGATCTACAGTCGATAAAGTCATTATCAAGATAAACCTTCCGGAGAAGGAACCTCAGAAACGGCTGCCTCATCTGAGGAAGGCAGCAGGCGCCGAATTTCCCCACTTCCCAGATAAGTTACTGACTTAATAAATTATAGTTTAAAAAACTAAAAAACACGCTTTTATAGAAAATTCAATTAAAAAATAGAAAATAAAATTTATTAAATTTGGATTAAGTTTTGATTTAACATTTTTTATACGCTTTATATTAGTTTCACTTGTATGTTTGTTTGTATGTTTGTACGTTTGTTACCGACTCCTTAGGGCAAGATTTTGACCGACTTTAAACGGCCAGATTTCATTTAAACTTTGTAGATTTATCGAGGACCGATGACAAAACACAAATTTTATAAGATTATTCCATTATTCAATTTGCAAAGAAAGATTTTTGTCGATTTATATAATTTTTATCTATAGTCGATAAGGCAAGAATTGATGTTAAAATTAATTTCCAGTCATTATCTTTAGCCGATTTCTCTAATATAAACCAATTTCCGAATACCAAAGAGAATTTTCAATTCAACAAAATAACTGCAAAAAGTTGGCACGGCAGTGTAACTTGTTTGCGTCAAGACCAAGAAGGGAAACTACCAAGCGCTCCGATCACCTATTTCTCGGATAAGTTACCGACTCTGATTAAGATGAAATTTTCGAAGAGGGAACCTGAGAAACAGCTATCTTATTTAAGGTAGGCAGCAGGCGCCCGAATCCCTCATTTCTCGGATAAGTTACAGACTTAGAATAAACATCAATGACTTCTTGAATCGTAGTAAGACTTGTCGATATCACTATTTCGTCAATAACCTAATACCATTAAGTCTAAGTGTATATATTGATAACGTTAAAATATTTGAATGGCTTCTAAAATCGAGATTTGACTATCAATACAGTTACTTATAGTTATCACGGAATTGATAGTAGATTAGATCAAATAACAGTTTTAATTTTTTTTTAAAACACGCTTTTATAAATAAACCAAACTAAAAAGTAGAAAATAAATAATAGTTAAAAAAAACTAAAAAACACGCTTTATATAGAAAACCAAAAAAAAATATAGAAAATAAATTTTAATAAATTTGAATTACGAACAGTGTAAAAAATTCTAATAAATATAAATTAATAATAGTGTAAATTAGAACAAAAAGTTTTACTTTGAAAAAAGCGTGGGGTGCTTTTTTAATCCTTCCTCTCATTTGACACCATGCACCCCACGCATAAGTCATAAGTCTCGATTCCGTGGGAATATCGGGATAAAAAGTATCCTATGTCCTTCTCCGGGTCAAAGTCTATCCATATCCCAAATTTCACCCAAATCCGTTCATCCGTTTTAGCGTGATACCGTGACCAAGGGAAAGAGGGATTCATTTTTATATATATATAGAAAGAAAGAAAGAAAAAGTATTTATTGGGACTCGCACAGGACATTACAAATTAAACTAAAACACACTCATTAAAACATTATAAAAAAAAAAAAAAAATAATATAATAATAATAAAAACGTCAACACGTCTCAAAAATAGTTTCATCAAATTTCCATTGTTATATTTATTTTACACGCAATTTTTTTGGTAAATCAGAACTCGAAAACAATCTAAAAAGGCTACAAATCAAAATAAAACATAAAAAAGATCAAAATGAGTAAAGAAATAGACAAAAATCAAAAAATGCCGTAACGGGGTGACGTGACAGATGTCACCCCCAATAAAAACAAGGAAAATTGGAATTGGAAGAATTGGAACTAAATGTTGACGAGACCGGCCGCACGTTTAGCACGCCCACCACCTCCGGACTCCTCGCTCAGCTCCGCCTCGCCGCCGCCGGTACCCAGCCCCACTGTGAGCGCTACGACGACACCGGCCGCGGTAGTTGCGTCGAGCTCGAGCGACGAGTATTTTTCCCCGCCGACGTCGCCAACACCTGTACGTCGGCAGGGGAGAGGCCGGCCACCGAAGAGCTTGGGACTTAGGGGCCAACCGGCCCCGAGTCCATACTCAAATGGACTCAGACCGAACTTGACGCCCTGGACAGGAGGGTACGTACACTCCTGACCGCAAACCGGATGCATCACCCACGTTCATCAGTGATGAGACTGTACATCCCGCGGAAATGCGGAGGTCGAGGGTTTTTAAATGCAAAGACCCTCCACAACCGCGAGGTGTGCAGCCTCAAGGAATATTTTTTTAAAGCCGATGTGGGTATGCACCGTGATGTGGTCGCAGTGGACAACGGGCTCACCCCGCTCTCCATGGCTAAAGAGAACTGGCGCAAACCTGTAGTACTTACTACAGATGACCGCAAGGAGGTATGGCAAAGCAAGGCGCTTCACGGGCGCTACTTTCGGGCTCTTCATGAGCCCGATGTAGATTTCTTAGCGTCCGTATCCTGGCTACGTTTCGGTGACCTTTTCGGGGAAACCGAAGGTTTCATCTGTGCAATTATGGACGAAGTTATCTTGACGAATAACTACCGGAGACATATTATGAAGGACGGTACGGTTGACGTGTGTCGGGCATGCCATCGTCCGGGTGAGTCCATCAGACATATTATCTCTGGTTGTTCGCGTCTAGCTAACGGCGAGTACTTGCACAGACATAACCAAGTGGCCAGGATTATTCACCAGCAACTTGCTTTGAAACATAAACTTGTAGACTCTGAGGTACCGTATTACAAGTATGTGCCCGACCCAGTTCTTGAAAATGACCATGTCACGTTGTACTGGGATCGGTCTATCATTACTGACAGGACTATTGTTGCCAATAAGCCTGATATAGTGGTGATAGACCGATTAGCGCGCCACGCAATGATAGTCGATGTTACCATTCCACATGACGAGAACCTCGTGAAAGCTGAGAAGGAGAAACAAATAAAATAAATCGACTTAGCACACGAGGTTGTTGACATGTGGAATGTGAGCTCAGCTATCATTGTGCCGATTGTCGTAACGGCTAATGGCCTGATGGCCAAAAGCCTCCATCAACATCTCTCGAGGCTCTCGTTAGACGGTTGGATCAAACGCCTGATTCAGAAAGCAGTACTCCTCGATACGGCCCGCATTGTGAGTAGGTTCCTGTCTCTGCAGCCCTAACCACCGGTAGCTTGGACCCTGCTCCCGACACCGGCGGAATTCTATTTTTTTAAATGTTTTTATATTTTATATGTTTTAATATTTAAAAATGTAATTAATAAGTATTTAAATGGAATAAAGGAAATAATAATATATGTATATAGATAGATATTTATTAGTTTTTTTTACACTGTTCTTAATTCAAATTTATTAAAATTTATTTTCTATTTTTTAGTTTGGTTTTCTATATAAAGCGTGTTTTTAGTTAAAAAAAAATATTATTTATTTTTAGTTTATTATTCTATTTATATATTTTGAGTACATACATGGTTTGGAAAAGAATTTGAGTATTGGATTTTATTTGTTTTTATTTAATTTAAGTTATTACTAGTGTATATTTTTAATTTAGAAATATATAGTTAATGTATATATTGTGTGTATTTTATTTATATTAATATACATATATAATGCAGTCTTTTTAATATTTATTTTTGTTTAGAGACTTATTGGTATGTATTAACTGTGTGAGTTTTTACTAGCTTTTTGAACCGGGCATAACTTTGTTCTTTTTTATTACTGATGGTAATTTATTATAAATTGTAACACCCCCATACTCCAAATTCCCTCTTTCATGGTTAGTTCTAGGGGGGCGGGTCACTAAGTAACTAGCACGTCTTAAGTTAATCTTTCGTGTTTGTTGTTTTGTTACAAATCTTATATCGGAATGGATTTCCTTTTCTAATATTTTACGTATTAGAATACATGTGTAGTATATGTACGTTTGTTTTATATTCATTATTTTTGTTTCCTCGTAAATCTTTTCAGTAGGTGTCCGAAATTTATAGTTAAATGAAATTTTAATTAATCTATTTTGAACTCGTTGAATTGGATCTAAGTTAGTCTTCGCTGCAGTACCCCCGATTTCAATGAGGTAGTCGATATGAGGCTTAGTTAGAGAATTATAGATAAGGTATCGTACTATTCGAGGGAGACACTTACTTATATTGCGTAGAGCCCCTTTGAGAGGACTTAGTTTAAGTTTAATTTTTTTCTAGGTGTGGTTTCCAAGTTAGGTTACTATCTAAGATAAATCCGAGATATTTCTCTTTAGGTTTTCGTTCAATTAGTTGGCCGTCTATTTTCAGTTCGAAATTATCCTTTATTTTTTTATTTTTTCTGCAAACATTACATAAGTAGTTTTTGTAATATTAATAGTTAAAAGATTTAACTGGAACCACTCATTCGACAGATTAAGATCATTCTGAGCGTCGGTTATTATATCTTCAACTGAGTGTCCAAAGTAAAAGAGACTTTTGTCGTCGGCATAAAAGGAGATGTCTCCTTTGAGACCCAATTCACTGATACTGTTAATATAAATAAGGAACATCAGGGGACCCAATAATGATCCCTGGGGGACGCCAAAATTCAGGACACAGGGATTGCTTTCATTTTTACCTATTTTAACTATTTGTTTACGGCCCTACATATATGATTTAAAAATTTCAAGTGCTTTGCCTGTAACACCGGTGAGTTCCAGTTTTTGTAATAATCTGTTATGACTTATGGTGTCAAAGGCTTTTTTAAGATCAATAAATATACCTAAGACAACTTGTTTTTGATCAATTTTATTTTTAATTTTGGTTACGAGATCAATTGTAGCAGCGAGAGTATTTGATTGAACTCTAAATCCATACTGTTTGTCGTAAAAGAAGCCTTTTAGATTAAGGAATGACTCTAATCGGTTATAAAGAATCTTCTCAACACTAGAAATTACCGGGAGAACTTATATAGGGTGGTAATTGCAAGGGTCAAATTTATTTCCCGATTTATGAATTGGTACAACTTTTGCAACTTTTAAATCGTTGGGAAAAATACCTCGAGCCATATAATAGTTAATGCAGTCTGTTTGTTCCGTAACAATAATGTCTTACGCATTTAATTGATTTTGTACTAATAGCATCAATGCCAGATGCAGTATTGTAGTCCAAATTTTTAACTATGGTAATAACTTCCTTCGTAGTTACTGGTTTCAGAAACTGCAATTCCGATTTATCATTTAGTCTACACTCTTCTCTAAAATTTGACTTACTTTTGATTTTTTAGAAATCATATTTGCTAGGGTTGAGCCAATAGTTGAAAAATATAAGTTGAAACTTTCACATATTTCTTTTTGGTCCGTAATAGTACCAACTGCCGTTTCAAGTTTGTCCGGTCCAGTTCTGTTATGCAGATTGTTTTTTGACAAATCGTTTATAATTTGCCACATTTTTTGTGGTTTACTTGAATTTTCTTCAAACCTTTTTAAATAATAATAACTTTTCGCTGTTCTTATGTTGTGTGAGACTCTTGCATTTATATGTTCATTTTCTGCTTTTAATTCCGTGTCCATCGCATTTCATTTTTATATTTCTGCCATAGTATGTTCTTGTTATTTATCTTTTTTAGTAGTTCTTTTTTAATCCAGTCTTGCCGCGGAGGATTCAAAAGTTTAAATTTTGTGATTCTGCACTTATTTAAACAAGATTGTAATTTGTCTACTAATTTATCGTACTCTACGTCTTCATGATTTTTAGGATATTCATCCAGGCATCGATAAAGTTTATTGTAGTCTACTGCGTTGTATTTCTGTTTTATGATAGGTGGTGGTTGGTATTGCTTTATTTCTAAAAGTATTTGTTTGTGGTCAGACATTGAAGATTCCTAGTGACAAAGTGAATATTATTTTCACTTAAGTTACAAGAAACATGGTCCAACATTGTCTTAGTTGAGCTTGTTTCGCGGGTACAGTGTTTTGGACTTATTTTGTTCAGGATTTTGTAGTTGTTCTCTTTTAAAGTGCTCTTATACTTTCGTGTCGCTAAATCCGGATTGAATAAGTCCAAGTTGTAATCGCCAAAGACTATTGTGCGTTTAAATTTATGTAATTGTTGTGAATATATCTCGAGAAAGTTGTCCATATTCATTTTATTGGGCTTATAGATAGCACCAATATTTAGAGATAATTTTTTCACGTATAACCAAAGATAATGAGTATCCTCCACACATATTCTTCAACAAGGTGATGTTTGAGATTATTGTGCACAAATATTGACACTCCACCTCCCCTTTTATTCTATCTATAATTATAGTAATGGGTATAGGAGGGTATCTGGAGCATTTTTGCTTCATCTTCACTCTTAATCCAAGTTTCCGAAAGTATAATAATATGTACAGTTACTTGTAGTGAAGCGATAATACATCTAAGCTTATTAAATTTTCCCGGTTTGACAATACTGCGAGCGTTGGCACAGATATATTTCAGAGATTTTTGTAAAAAAAAATTGTAAAAATAATATTTGAGTAATTTTTGGTTATTTGATAAGTTATTTTCTCTTTAGACGACGTTAGTTTTTTGGAGTTTCCTTTGTTGTTGTTTCTTGCGTTTCTTCAGATGCCACTATTTTGGGTATTCCCTTGATATACTTTATGTTAAGACCACTTTCTCCATTAGAGGGGCGTTTCTGAAGCTCTTCTTTTAGATTTTGTTGATATGGAGTTTGATCCGAAAATATTTTGATGTGTTCCTCTTCAATCTTATTCCTATTACGTAGTATGTTTTTTGCTGTGTCTTCAGACGAGAAACATGCTGTTATTGCACGGTTTTTTTCTGATTTATATTTTCCAAGACGAAATATTCCAGTAGGTTGCGGGCAGCTATTATGTATTAGCCCAGTTATTTGCATTTTTTTTGCCTTATCATAATTTTGCCGACTGGCTGCAGTATCATTCTGGGATTCAGGAATTCCAACAACTATAATATTTTTGGCTCGGAAGTTTCGTTCTTTGATTTCGGTGAACATTTCATCATGTGTGGTAATTGTTTGGGTAGAAGATGAAGGTGGCATATTTTTTAAGTTATTGACATCGTCTTCAAGAACTTCCACTTTCTTTTCTGTATTTTCGGCAGCAACAGATAATTTTGAGAGTTGGTCTTTTATATTTTTATTTTCCAAGATAATATTTTGCATAGTAGAGCTAATATTACCGGCCTCAGCTTTTATCGCAGCAACATCTAGAGAGAGAGCTTATTTATACTTTCAGTTTGTTCATTCTTGGAGGATTTTAATAATTCCAGCATTTCAGACATCTGCTTTTTTATTTCAGCAATATCAGACTTGGTCGCTTCATTATCGTCGGGTAGTTTCCGTTTATTCCGTCCATTTTTTCCTTTTGAGGTGCGGAACCCTAAAAACTGGCCAAGTGCGCGTCGTGTTCAGAATTAAGGGTTCCGTAGTAGGGATGAATTTATCCCAAGAACAAACTACATTGTACTTAGTTGAAAAACATGTTCTCCCATAAATTCCAACTGCAAAGGTCAGTTTGTACGCATAATATGGAGAGAGATATACCATGTTATTTTAAGACCATACACTTCTTATAGGTTTTCCTGTAATCTATGATTAAAGAACCATTCTCTGAATTTTTTCAAGATTTTATAGTTTTCAAGGCTCTGTAGTTTCGAAGATAAATTTAATGTTCGAAGGAAATGTAAAATTTTCATAAAAATCTTTAAGGCTATGCTATCTATTATATATATAAAAAAGGGCAGTCGTGTAATAAACGCGTGGTGCCCTGAACAAATTGGGGTAAGAGCAGAATGATGTCAACAATAACACCAGGCTCAATTTTTTTTTTACACCACTTCCGAAAAAGGAGTGTAATGTTGTCAGGGTTCATATAAGTAAGTAGCGTAAGTCTCTTGTTCCACCATAACTTTTAAATGCCTGAACAGATTTGAATGTATGGGGTATCGTTAGAATCCTTACATCATTTTGAGTGACATAGGCTTCATGTAAAATACTGGTAATCAGCTGCATCTGGTCGTAAAAGCCGAGCCCAACATAGTAGGGAAAAGGCTAGGCAAATTGATTTTTTTTAGTCAGCGAGTAAATGAGTGACCTTTCGCTTTGTATATACAGATTAACTAATACAACTTGTTTTTTACTTTTTTGTTTGTTTTTTGACAGGATAGTTGTTTTATAATTTTACATTATTTTTTAGGTAATTTTAGGAGGTGGGCGTCGAGAATTTTTGCCAAATTCTACTATTGACGAAGAAGGTTCAAGAGGCAAAAGAATAGATGGGAGGAATCTGATCGAAGAGTGGCAAGAGAACAAACAGTACCGAAACGTTAGCTACCAGTACGTGTGGAACCGAGAGCAGCTGATGGAAACCGCAAAAGAACTGCCCGAATATTTGCTGGGACTATTTGAGAGCACCCATATGCAGTACCACATGCAAGCGAACGTTGATACCGAACCGACACTAGCGGAACTCACTGAAGTAGCTATTCATTCGCTGAGCCGTAATGAAAAGGGGTTTTTCTTGTTCGTGGAGGGAGGACGAATCGACCATGCACACCACGATAACCTGGTGCAGTTGTCGCTGGACGAGGCCATCCAGCTGAGCGAGGCGGTGGCGCGTGCCGCCGCGCTGCTGAGCGAGGAGGACTCGCTGCTGCTGGTGACATCAGACCACGCGCACGTTATGAGCATTAGTGGCTACTCGCAGCGCGGCCGTGACATCATTGGGCCATCCGACGATCGAGGCGCCGACGGCGTGCCCTACATGACGCTCTCGTACGCCAACGGACCCGGCTACCGGCCTCACCGAGAGGACCTCACTCAGCACGATTACCGTAATTAATACACTTAATAGGCATAATTACGTTATTTTTGTTTTTACCATTTCAGCAGTTAGTGTGATTCTTTCTTCAAATGTCTAACCTAATTTTCAGACGACGTGAGCTTTGCGTTTCCTTCGAGTGTCCCGCTGGAGTCAGAGACGCACGGCGGCGACGACGTGGCGGTGTTCGCGCGCGGGCCGCACCACTCCATGTTCACGGGGCTGTACGAGCAGAGCCAGCTCCCGCACCTCATGGCGTACGTCGCCTGCATTGGGCCCGGCCGACATGCCTGCCAACACTAATGGAACAAATTATTTTCATTAATAAATAATTATTAAGTATAAGTACTAGGTATTTTATTTATAATTTCTTTCATAGGACCACGTGCTTTTGATATAATTTGGTGATGGTTTTTTAATTGTACATGAATGCAACGATTTTTATTGTGAACTAGCTGAACCCCGCGGTTTCACCCGCGTAAGTTTCGATTCCGTGGAGATATCGGGATAAAAAGTAACAGCTATAGGTAACAGCTATGTACACACAGCGTCAGTATGTGCTAGCCCCTCAAGTTTTAAAATGTTACACTACTACAACATTGAATTCTTTACGAATAATCTAAAGAATATTTCAAAAAGAGTTAATTGTTTTGACTTGGATTCGAACCATCGCATCACCAAACGTCATCACACTTACATATACCGGCAGTTTGACGAACTAGCCAGCGAACTCATGTGAACTGCGATGAAATTGTTATGTTGTATCATCCGAGTCACTTTATCTTTAGGTCTCTGTCTAATCGGTAGATGTTATAATTTGAGGTTATCCATTAACGTTTTATCGTTTGCGTTAATAGGACGTCACTTTTCTAAGGACCCATTTGTGTCACTTAGCAAAATATTGATACTATAATAACTGTAAATTATCAAATCAAATTGTAAAATATAAATCTTTATAGTAAAATAAGATCAAAGTTTTGTTAAATAATAGCAATAATAAATATTATTAAATGATTATTAAAGTATTTTATTTTTCTGGATTTTTAAATTATTTATAAATATTACTAAAACAAAATAGCAAAATAATATTTTAAAAAAATATGATTAATTTTCAAATTAAAATAATGATGGTTCAAATCCTAAGCACATTTCGTGCTTAGGATACCTCCTATCTTCTGAACGGCAAGCGGTCTTGAAACCTCTAGTCTATTTAGACGTTGAATAATTTTTAGTAAACATATGTAACATACAAACAAACTTTCAGAATTCTAATCCCACTCTAGTAGGATTTGATTAATGGAGACACAGTAATAAAAAAAATTCACAGCTAATGTTTCATATAAGTACTTAATTATATTGTATGCAGGAAACAAAAATGGAAAATATAACAAAATAAAATATAGCCTTTCCGCAGTCGGGTATACCATGTCGCAATACGCAAATAAATACTTTGATTTTGATTTGATTGATTTTGAAAGAAAGAAAATAAGAATGAAATGTATAAACCTATAAAAAATCATTGCAAGGCTTCTCTGTAAACTATATTTGATGTGCTATTCGTTTGAAGTAAAAAAAAATATTTTCCGGAGATCCCACGCGAGACAGGCTAACGTATATGTAGTTGCCCACGGGTGAAACACTCTTTTCTTAAGTCGATGCCTACCAATACTTTAACCGGGAACTGAAGTCTCTTAAATGTTATTGGCATATCCATCGGTGTCATTGGGATACGCGAAATGTGTGCGAGCTGTCCGGGGCCAGTGATGAAGGTGGCTACAATGACATTGTCTCGAAATTTTTTGATTATAAAACTCTTAGGCCATTACACAGGCTTGGAGGGTTTAAACTTACTTAATATCATTACGGGGATTCCAACTTTTAACTTTAGTACGTTTGGTGACAGACCAGATGGATTTAAAGAGTTAAAGAGTCCTTAAAAGAACTGTATTTCAAATTTTAACGAATAAAATGTTGAAATTCCAAGGCAATATCGCTCGCGTCCGCTACGTAAGGAGCCGACTTCAGCCAACTACGCATCTGAGCCGCGCGGGTACCTTACTTAACGTCCCTCGGCAACGCCCAGTCTATAGAATAGGAAACGTCGCGGCGGGCGGTGTCGAACAATTCGTAATCGCAATTCATCCGATTGGTATAAATTAAAAAAGTATTTTATTGCTACATAAATACTCTTGATGATAAAACTATTTATTTGAATAAGATTTAATACTAATTAAATTTTATAACACAAAGGCTGCTATTCTTACTTAATTATAATAGTTAGATTTATTTCCTCGGTGACTTTTTTGTAGTTAATAATGAGTACTTTAATCATGTACTATATATTTTGTATGTACCATCAATAGTTTTCTCAGCGCACGCCAAATAATGAATTTTATGGGCCAAATTTTGCTACTTTGGGATACATTATTCCAATTTTGTTAAAGATCTCTATATTAAAAAAAGTATAGTCTATGTTACTTTCTTATTATTTCATTTTGTATTGGTGGAAAAATTATTAAAAATGGGTATAGAAGTTTCGAAGCTTATTCTGTACAAACAAACAAACAAAAAAATATTTCCTCTTTATAATATTGTTACGTCGTACGTACGAGATCTTTCGAGAAAGCACGGATTACAGTGTGTTTGCGCTAAAAACTTCGAGATGCATTCCATTATTATTAGTTTGAAGTTAAGTAGGTAACTACTTATAAAAAATATTAGGACGTCATTGTAATTTCGACCGTACGCCGAGGGCATAAAGTACCTATTTCTTTATTCGGTACAAGTAGGTTATTATTTTTTATATACCTACTACTTTTGTAGTTCCTGGTAATGTTTATTTGTTGATGTTTTTCTGGAACGGTTCTACACTTAGCCAGAATGTTCGTGAATATTGGCGGTATAAAAGCAGAGCGCCGACACACGATGTAGTCACGCGCTGTCACGCGGGTGGCACTCTCATTTATTATAAAAAGGATCTGTATTGCATCCCTATGGACCCTCCACCTCTCTCCCGATTAGAAGTATCAGTCTGTCGTCTAGGCATGACTGGTCACTCACCGATCACTCTAGTGTCGGTCTATATCCCTCCCATCCCAGCTCAGGCCTCAGAAAACTACCAACTTATTTCTGATGACCTACAGCTACTCTTCGGCATGAGCGACTCTGTCATTATGGCAGGGGACTTCAACGCCAAACATCCTTCTTGGAACAGTAATATCACTAACCCCAGGGGCCGACACTTGTTCGACCTCTCTTCCATTCTTAACTTCGACATCATCGCTCCGATGAATCCCACTTACTATCCCCATATGCTAAATTACACCCCTGACGTCCTTGACATAACGCTCCTTAAGAACGTAAACTTACGACTTGACTCGATAGAAACGGTGCACGAGCTTACCTCTGATCACCGCCCGGTAATCATCCATCTTGCATCCCGCATAGGTCCCTCTGACCCTACCCACCCTCTCCCCACTAGAAAGGTGACGGACTGGAAGAAAGTAAGCGATAAGCTGAAATCCAACACGTCCCCCTTACTAGACTCTTTTCCGGACCAATTTGACTCAATCGCCAACACGACAGCTGCGATCGACTCACTCACGGAGCACGTGCAAACCGTCCTGAGCGACTGCTCAAGGGAGGTTCCGGCAACAGATCCCTGTTACCTGAAACTCCCGGACGATGCGCGCGCCCTGCTGACTGAGAAGAACGCAGCTGTCCGTGCCTACAGCAATTTTCCCTGCGCCGCTAACAAAGCCCACATGCGCTACTTACAGAGAACTGTGAGGACACGTATGGCGGAGCTGCGTGAAACGGGCTGGGACAAGATGCTGAGCGACCTTGAGCCTACCCACCTAGCCTTCTGGGAACTCCAGAGGAAACTTAGATCCCCCCATTCAGGCCATATGCCCCCATTAGTCCGCCCGGACAAAACATTAGCCTTCGACGACATCGACAAAGCCGAGTGCCTAGCCGACAGTCTTGAAGCTCAATGCTCTCCCAGTACACTACCAGTAGACAAAGCTCACCTCGAGGAGGTTGACGCCGAAGTCGAACGTAGAGCCTCTATCCCTCCCATTGAAGACCCTGATTTTCTCCTGCCCCCCATCGAACCAGATAAGGTACATGAGATTATCAAAGGTCTGAAAAATCGTAAAGCCCCCGGCTCAGACGGACTCACCAATAGGGTGGTCCAACTATTCCCAGCCCATCTAATCATGCTTTTGACCACCATCTTCAATGGTGCGTTAAGCAACAACATTTTTCCCCAGACGTGGAAAGAGGCCACTGTCATAGGTATCCCTAAACCAGGAAAACCCAAAAACGAGCCATCTAGTTATAGGCCCATCAGTCTGCTCAAGGTTCTAGGCAAGATCTATGAGAGGCTTATTTATAAGCGTCTCAGAGACTATGCAGAGACCAAGGGACTCATCCCCAACAAACAGTTCGGTCAAACAACTCAGCACTCTAGCGTGCATCAGGTCCATCATATCGTCGAGCTAATCAGCGGTGCTCTCACCCATGGCTGACAAACGAGCGTAGTATTCTTCGACATAGTAAAGGCGTTTGACAAAGTCTGGCACAACGGCTTAATTTATAAGCTCTACAAACTCGGTGTGCCGGATCGTCTCGTGCTCATCTTACGAGACTATCTGTCGAATCGCACCTTTCGCTTCCGCATCGAAGGAGCCCTTTCCTCCCCCCGCCCCATAAGGGCAGGAGTCCCTCAGGGCTCAGTATTAGCCCCCCTCGTTTTCACGCTTTTCACCAGCGACATCCCCAAACACAGATCGACGCAGTTAGCTCTGTTCGCAGACGATACAGCGATCATCTGTAAGGGAAATTCAGCTACGATGCTGCTAAACCTCCAAAGGGCTGTCAACAACCTTGGCGCCTGGTTTAGAAAATGGCGAATAGAAGTAAATCCCGACAAAAGTCAAGCGGTTAGCTTTTCTAAACCGAGAACTAGACCCCCCCTTTCCCCCGACCTATCACCATGTTCGGCAAACCAATCCCTTGGGCTAGGCGCGCCAAATACCTAGGTGTTATCTTAGATCATCATCTCTCCTTTTCTGAGCACATAAAGACGGTTCGTTCGCGAGCCGCTTTCGCTCTAGGTAGACTCCATTTCGTATTAAATGCACGCAGTAAACTGTCACTTAAGTGCAAACTGCGCATCTACATATCGTGACCCATTATGACCTATGCGGGTGCAGTATTCGCCCACGCCAAGTCCCATTCCATCCATAGGTTACAAGCCTTGCAGAACCGTTTCCTCCGTAAAGCCACGGGAGCTCCCTTCTATGTTAGAAACGAGATCCTCCATCTCGACTGTAAAATCCCTACGATTCACCAGTTCCTTAAACGCATGTCCAAGCGTTACTTTGACTCCGCTCCTAGACATCGTAACCCCTTGGTTGTCGAAGCAGCCAACTATGTCCCTTCTAGAATTAGTCAGATCCGCCGTCCGCGGCATGTCCTTTCCGACCCTGATGATCCCATCACACTCCTCCAAGAGCAGAATAGGGCCACCAGCACAATACACAAGAACAGACGCCTCCCGTCATTCCGACCTCGCCGCCGAGGTCCTTTGCGATCGCGACCGTGTCCCTGAGTAAAAGATACTCCTCCCCGACCCTTGCTCGAAAACGAGGTGCCAGCAAGTTGTTGCCGCTGAGCACGTAGCTTTAAACTACCCCGCATAATAATCATGATTTAAACCAATTTTGATCCAGCCTGTCCCTTCTTGCTGTCCTCCCCTCAGCGACGCCCTAAGCCGAGGTTCGTACCCCACAGGGGGTGCCCTTAGCGAGCGTTCGCCTAGTTTTAATTTAGTTTAGTTTTTTGCCCCTGGCTGGAGGCTTTGAGTGTAGCAGCTTAAGGCACCCACAGGAAAGTCCGGTTAAGCAGCCAAGACCTTAGTGGTCAAAACTGCGAGATGCCCGTTAAAAAAAAAAAAAAAAAAAATGTAGTCAGTAATGTCATAAAAGTCAATGTGATGTAGTCAGTCTGATTTAGGCGATACAACGAAGGGAATCGAAGTGAACTAGAAGTGCGATATCTAAGCGAATAGTGATCAGTAGTGTATTTGTGATTAAGTTTTAAGTGTTTTGTGTTTCATAAAGTTATTTAATTGTCTGATTGGTAATAATTAATTTATCCCATACCCAGCTCGTAACAATATTAATAATAATAAATAATATAACCACTTGTCAACGTGTCCGCGCAACGACTGTCGGATCAAGTGCGGGTCATCCAGCGTAACCATATGCTGAGCGACGCCGTACTTGATCGACTACGCCTCGAATCACGGAATAATCATGTTACACCTGCTGCGCCACTGGTCGCGGTGCAATTGCAAAATTTACTCACCGCGACCCGACCGCGTTGGTGAAGAGGATGATGACGGGGTTATATCCGTGCATTGCATTGGGAAAATGCAATGCACGACTGAGGAGAGCTTTGAAGGATGCTTTCCGGGAGTACCTTTCCATTCCGCCGGGACTTAGACCACATTTACCTCATTTGCCCATGCACAAGAAAAATAAGACACTGTTGTGTACTCTAGACTCGCTGCTGTCAAATTGTTTTGACGGCAGTAAAGACCTCACCGATACCCACTCAATCTTGTACTTTGCAGCTGTAGTGGCATGTCGTGTAGCTCATGTGTAATTCCCCAACAGTGACAGAGCTCCACGACCAAAACCAGATGCACCAGCTTAGCAGTGCAGGATTGAGCGTCGTATCGATGAGGCTAGAGTACTCATCGGCAAGCGAATCTGCTTCAGGGAGGGCAATACTCACCCTAGAGTGATGCGCTTTGTGAAACGGGCGTTTTCAGGGACTGATATCAGTTCTCGAGATTATTTGACCCGCGTCACAGAGTGTATCGACTTCCTGAAGCAAAAGATCTATGCATGGGCAAACCGTATTCGACGATACAGGCAGAGAGTGGAGCGGTACTCAGAATCGCACATTCCAGAGCGATGAAAGGTGGGTTTACAGGACTTGGGAGCGACCGGACCAAATTGTGATTAACACGCGCCTGCCGGATTATGACGCCATGTGTTCGTTCTGGCGAAGCATCTGGTCGGCGCCTGTCAATTACACTGAAGGAGATTGGACTAGGGAGATCGAATTAGCGTGCGAGTAAATACCAGAAATGGGGGCACTCACCATCAGCCCCCAGCTCGTGAGCTCGTGCAGTCCGTCCATTACCTAACTGGAAATCACCAGGGCAACGGACGGGTCCCGCGGTACTAAGAAGTTACTCCTCATCGATATAGCCATTTGCCAGCAGGTTCTTCGTTTTCGAAGGGATCTGTCGACATGTTAGATAGATTATAAGGGTATAAAAGGGTGGAACAAAAATGTAAAAGAATTTCACACATAGGCAAGAATTAAATTTAAATTATGAGTATGGCAACCCAGTAGTAGTCCTATTTTTAGGATATGACATTAGGTCGTAAAGTATTTAAATAAAAATTGAAATGGTGCATTAAGAACCAAGAAAGAAAATAAATGGATATTTTGGCTTCACTCCATTCAGAGAAACGTTTTTCATCATTTTGGAAGGGCATTAAGAGGCTAAATAATACTTCAAGCCTACCAGTTAGCGTGGATGGTAAAAACGATAACGCTGAGATAGCCAAAGTGTTTGACAGTATGCTCGACTCACACCTCAGTAGGTACACCCAGTTACATGTCACACAGTTTGGTTTTCGTGCCGGGCTATCTACTGAAAGTGCTATAGGTACTTGCGTTGAAGCATACTGTCAAATATTATACTGACAGGAAAACACCTGTGTATGCTTGTTTCCTGGACTTTTCTAAGGCCTTCGACCTGGTTTCTTGTAATGTCTTTGGGTGAAGCTTCTGGAGGCGGGTGTTCCTACTGCATTAGTGCCTACATTATCTTTTTGGTATGAAAAACAGAGGAACTTCTTCAAATGGTCTAATGCGTTGACTGACCATAATAAACTCGAGTGTGGCGTTAGGCAGGGAGGCCTAACTTCCCTGAGGTTTTTTAATATGTATGTAAATAAACTGCTTGTTGAGCTCAACAGCACTCATGTCGGATGCCATATAGATGGAGTATGTTTAAATAACTTAAGTTATGCAGACGACATGATGCTGGTGAGCCCTACTATCAGTGGAATTAGAAAGTTACTCTCCGTTTGTGAAGGATATGCCAAACAGCACGGACTAAAATATAATCCTACAAAAAGTGAGGTGTTAGGGTTTTGGGGCAGGAATAAAAATCCAACATATGTCCCTCCTGTAAAATTAAATGGTTTACTTTTGCCCTATTGTTACTGTAGAATTAAAAGATGACCTGGATATGGAAGAAGGTTTCATGGTTGTTCAATTCCAGTGAAACTAACTCTTTTTAAGGCCTACTGCCTAATATTTTATACCAGCAGCCTATAGGAAAACCATACTCTAAAAGCAGACAATGCCCTGCGCATTCAATATAACAATGCGTTCAGGGCACTGTTGAGGCTTCCACCGCACTGTAGTGCGTCAGGTATATTCGCTGATGCGATAATGTGAAAGAAAGTTGCCTCAGTAATATCCCGAGTGAAGGGGAGCAGCAATAGCATTCTGAGGGTTTTTGCAGAGAGGCTGGATGGGCCTACAATCGGGAGTTTTATCAAGCTACTTGTTGGTAAAAAAGCTTGTTAAACCTTCCTGTGATTATGATTTTATTTTTCTTTCTTTTTGTGTTCCTGCATGTTACTAATATAGTTTTTAAGTAAGATGTAATACTAACACCATATGGGCCTTGATGCCTGAGATTTTCTTAATTTTTTTTTTATGAAGGCCTATGACTCGGTGCCCCGTGCATGGCTCATGACGTTGCTGGAGTTATATAAAGTAGATGCAACTCTACGCACCTTCCTGATGTCATGTACGGGGCAATGGAAGATGGTGCTTCGCTATCCAGGATGTCGACATATCCTCAGGAATAGTGAGCCGATAAAGATCGAGCAAGGTATTTTCCAGGGTGACAGTTTTAGTCCACTTTGGTTCTAACTAGCCTTAAATCCTGTAAGCACACTGCTGGAGGATTCAGGGCTAGGTTATCGATTGAGGAGAGGTGGTCAGGTTACTTTCACCTCCTCTTTTGGATGACTTGAAACTCTTTGCCCCCAACAATTTGCAACTGCTGGAGCTACTGAAGGTAACCGAAACTTTCAGTAGCACCATCAGGATGAAATTTGGTGTCGACAAATGTGCGGTCATGCATGTAAAACGAGAAGAGATTGTGGAATCCGTGGGAATCCACCTCTCGGATTCCATACGCCTAAGATCCCTTTCCTCAATCGAAACCTACAAGTATTTGGGTATTTCGGAAGCGTTAGGTATCAACGCTGCTGACATGAAGTAATCGCTGAAGGAGCGCTTCTTTAGCCGCCTGAATAAAGTATTAAATAGTCTTTTATCAGGTGCAAAGAAGGTATGCGTCTTCAACGGTTGGGTCATGCCGGTTTTGATGTACTCTTTCGGCATATTCAAATGGACTCAGACGGAACTTGACGCCCTGGATAGGAGGACCCACATTTATCGGTAATAAAACCGTATATCCCGCGGAAGTGCGGGGGTCGAAGCTTCTTAAATGCTAAGACCCTGCACAACCGTAAGGTATGCAGTCTCAGGGAATACTTTCTAGAAGACGACATCGGGATGACCGTGATGTGGTCTCAGTGTACAAGGGCCTCACCCCGCTATCCTTCGCCAACGAGAACTGGCGCAAACCTATAGTATTAGATACTAATGATCGCAGGGAGGTATGGCAGAGCAAAGAACTTCACGGGCGCTTTTACTGGGTCTTACATGGGCCTGATCTAGACTTGTTAGCATCCGTATCCTGGTTGCGATTCGGTGACCTCTTTGGGAAAACCGAAGGCTTTGTCTTTGCCATTATGGACGAAGTTATGATGACTTACAACTACCGGAAATATATTGTGAAGGACGGCACGGTTGACATCTGTCGAGCATGCCACCGTCCCGGGAAATCAATCCGACACATTATCTCTGGCTGTTCTCGTCTGGCTAATGGAGACTACTTGCACAGGCACAACCTTGTAGCCAGGATTATCCACCAGCAAGTTGCTCTGAAATACAGTCTTGTAGAATTGGAAGTACCATACTATAGATATGTGCCCGACCCCGTCCTCGAAAATGGCAATATCACGTTGTATTAGGATCGATCTATCATCACTGACGGGACTATTGTTGCCAATAAGCCAGACATAGTGGTGATAGATCGATTAGAGCATCGCACAACGATTATTGATATAGCGGTCTCGCATGATGAGAACCTCGTGAAAGCTAAAAAAGATAAATAGATTCAGTATCTTGACCTGGCTCGCGAGGTTGTCGACATGTGGCATGTGGATACAGCAATCATTGTGTCAATAGTCGTACCAGCCGATGGCATAATAGCCAAGAGCCTGGACCAACACCTGAGGAGGCTCTTGTTAGGCAGCTGGATCAAGGGTTTGATTCAGAAGGCGGTACTCCTGGACACGGTGCGTTTTTTTAGGAGGTTCCTCTCTCAGGAGCCCTGACCACCGGTAGTTTGGACCCTGTTTCCAACACCGGTGGGCTACTATTTTTTATATTGTTATTTTTTTTTTGTTTTTATAAAAATACTTTATAAGTCCGAGCCACCGCTCGCAGTGATTTAGCTCCAAAAATGTAGCGTGTGTTGTTAAGTCAATGTCCAGAGGCAAGTCCCCTGGCCATGATGGTCTCAGCGTTGAACATCTTCAGCAGGCTGGACATCACCTACCTAGAGTATTGGCAATGCTTTTTAATTTTTATATCACTCATGCATACTTACCCTCTGACCTTATTAAGACAATTGTAGTGCCAGTGGTGAAAAATAAAGCAGCCTGTGGGTGAATCACACCCAAAAAGCATACGAAGCCCTCCGCGTCCAATATAACAACGCGTTCAGAGCGAAGATGGGGCTGCTGCGGCAATGTAGTGCCTCGGGCATGTTTGCCGAAGCTAGCGTCGACTGCTTCTATGCAACTATGCGTAAGCGGAGCACGTCTCTAGTGCGCAGGGTGCGCGGTAGCCCCAACAGCGTGCTGATGATGATAGCTGACAGGTTCGAATGTTCGTACATACGACACTGCAGTGACTTGCACGTCACCTACAGTCGTCGACCATTAATGTTGTGTTAATGTAAGTAAGGTGGTTTTTATTTTGTATTTTGTTGTAATGTTAATGTATTGTTTGATTAAGGTTTGTATGATTATTTAATTTTGTATATTGTGTATGAGTCATTGTAACTCGAAATAATAAATGAATAATAATAGTTATTATTAATAATTAACGAATTGCCTAAGGCTTGGGAACCAAAAGTGCTTTAGGACTAAATCCAAGGTTTTGTCAAAGCCAATATGATTGTGCTCGTCATGGAACACTTGTAGCAGACTAATTCTGTGACCTCGGGGAACAAAGCAAAAGAATCGCGGCTGCTCGCCAATCAGAGTGTACTTATAGTACAAAAGGTTATGTTTTTCAACATAGCGATTAGGATCTAGGCAGCGGAGTCTTTGGAGAAGCTCCCGTGTCTCTTCATCTGCAGCTTGCGCTATCTGAGCCCAATTGCGAGGTTAAGTGATGTAAAGCACTTTACGTGGGGGGTTTCTGATTAAGTAATCAGCGTGTGACATCAACGCCCCTTTTCGATGAGATACATCATGATGAGATACATGTCATCTCGAAGGTAAAATTTTGGAGGTACATCCACCAGCGGGCAACTCTCGGCAGCAGATCCTTTTTACGTTCAGTGGATTTGAGAGCATTGCAGTCTGTAACTAATTTAAAGTCCGATCAAATAGTGTCGGAAATTCTGCAATGCTTTCACAACCGCCAACGTCTCTAACTCATAAGAGTGGTATCTACTCTCTGCGCCTTGAGTGGCCCAGTTGAATTAAGCCACAACTCTTTTACTACTATTCGAGTAGGTTTGTAAAAGAATTGCGCCATAACCGATGCTGCTCGCATCAGTATGAACCTCTGTAGGTAGACTCGGGTCAAAAATTGCTAATACAGGCTCATTGGTCAAAATTGAAATAATTTACCGTCGCACTTCTTCCTGTTCAGGACCCCACTTGAACTGAACACCGTTTTTGGTTAATTGAGAGATTGGGAATGTTTTCGTTGCATAGTCCTCAATGTACTTCCTAAAGTAACCAGCCAGTCCTAGGAACTGTCCAACTTGTTTGACATTTTTCGGGGCGACCGAGTCTACTAATGCCTGGATCTTGTGAGGGCTCGGCTTAACCTGACCTTGACTTATTATTCGACCAAGATATTCAACCTCGGTGGTGAGAAAGACACACTTGCTTACGTTTATCGAAAACCCTGCCTTGGTCAAGGTTGTAAGTACCTGTCGCGACAGGTTGACACCTTCGTCCACTGTGGCTCTCATCTACAGCACATCATCTATGTAAACTAGGACTTGTCCTGCGTCGATGAATTTGCGCAGCGTTTTGTTGATGATGCGTTGATACACAATGGGCGAATTAGTAAGACCGCATGGCATTTTTAAGTACTCATAATGCCCCTCAGGCATAACAAATGCGATGCGATGGGCTGACTCGTCACTAATTTTAATCTGGTGGAAACCAGAGGCCATATCAAGAGATGAGTATCTAGTCATGTTTTTGTCACCTAAACGATTGATATGGTCATCTATTAACGGGAGCGGATATTGTTCTTTGACAGTCACCCTGTTTAAAGCGCGAAAGTCAAAGCCGGTCCAATCCGTCCTTTTTCTTCACAAAAAATATCGGACTAGAATACTTGGATTCGGACTCTCGGATAATTCACTTCTGTAGAAGGTCATTGATGGTTTCGCGAACCTTAGTTTTCTCAGCAATTGAAAGTTCATAAGGGCGGTAGGAACCGGTACGTCGCTGGTTACATTGATGTGCATTTCGCCCGTAGTGACAGTAGTTGTCACCGTGCCTGTTATAAAAAAATCCGCAAAATCATCAATTACCCTCCTATGAGATTTTCGTTCTGCACCCTGTAGTGGTGTAACTACAGGTATGTCAGTTTCTTTAGAGACCGTGAACACATGAGACGTATTCTCACTGTCGGGCGCGCGTGTAAGATATTGTCGGTTTTTAGTTCTGATGTACGTTATGCCATCCCTATTCAAAATGTGAGTTCCAATTATCAGTGGTGTACTCATAAACGCGGCTGGTTCTATAACGAAATCAGCCTCTAGTGCGATATTAGCAAATTCAACCGTAATGGTTGCGTAAGACGACGACACAATTTCGTGGTTACTAATACCCTTCAGCACACACTTAGTAGGTATTACTGCACAAGCCAAATGTTTTACTACGTCGGACGATATGAGGAAGACATTAAGTGCGCCGCTGATAACACATCGACCGGTATACCGTGTACTACTGCGGTGGTTATGTCGCTGTTTCTTCCGCAGGATCCTGACAAAAAATTACGTTTCGTTTGTTCTGTTGACCCTGTCGTCCAGACGATCTTTCTTTGGCAAAACAAACGTCCTCCGTATGCCCTATACTTTTTACAGAAGGTGCAAGTTGGAACGTTGCGGCGTACTTTGGACACTGACTGTGACGGTTTAATTTTTTTAGGGCAGTTGTGAGTCAAGTCACCTTGGCTCTTACAGTTAAAACAGGCCTTGCGCTGATTCACGTGCACGTTCTGCACCTCTTTTCGTCACAGAGGGCAGGCCGTAGTTTTGGCTGAGCCACCCTTCGTTTGATCTGGTTTCGCATATATAGATAGAAAGAGAGCTCTACGTTTGCTGCCGCTGCCCGCACATGTGCATCGTCTATGCCGTGGACCACTATTTGCGTCATTAATTCCTCACTAAGGCCTTTGACAATGCGCAAACGGAGCAGGGTACGTCGCGCGTACTCAGCGTACGACGTGAATTTGTTAGACGTCGTTTTCATCGTTTCAAACAGTATCGTTGCGTAATTTAATTTTTGGGGGCAAAGTGGTTTGAATTCACGTTTAAAGCTACTCAGATACTAATAATACACGATCGATCAGAGTTTACCCATTCATTTAACCAAGTTCTCTTGGCTATTTGTGCGCGATCCACTTCATCACACCAAGAGTCCACGTCATGGATAGACGGGTCAAAGTTTGATACAAAATAATGGGAACAACCCGGCTTTATGGAATGGATCGCCTCTACTATAGCTTGGGCCACAGACGGTGCTGTTGGGTTCGGTTGCGGAATGCGGGTAGACATGAGTTTGTTCTCGATCAGTTCCAGGGATAAGATTGTGTCTAGCGTTCGCGTTTCTGCAGGGGTAGATGGCGATGTCTGGCTAATGTATGACGCAAGCGGCGGCATTAGCGGCTCTCCCTGCCGGTTGAGATCTTTAGTTTCCTGGGGGAGGCCCAGCAGACGACGACCAGTGGCGGGGATGCCGACTCGGCGCGCCTACGGGGAGGCATGTAGCACCCTCACGCCCCGCTTACAGATCTAGCCGTTTACGGATTGGGGGGAGACTGTCGCGTGTGTGTGAGCAGCTAGTGTTGTTGTGTTACGTTGCTCAGTGTCTGTGTGTAACGCATGGCACGCCGCGTTGACATACGATTATGTGGATGCATGTATGAAGTCAGAGCCACCGCTCGCAGTGATTTTATAGTGAGCGCACCCCACCCCGTCCATGGGCCGAGTAGTATTAGTCAACAATATAATAAAAAATAAATAATATACATGTATTATAAGTATAGTAAGTAACGACTAGCTTCTACCCGTGATTTCGTTCACATGGAAATCTTACCCCACAATATACTTAAATAACAGCCACATTATAATAAAATAATTATAAATAAAAAAACACAAAAAAAAACTAACTAAAAAGTGGTAAACAAGTTGTATTAGTTAATCTGTATATACAAAGCGAAAGGTCACTCATTTACTCGCTGACTAAACAGATAAATAAAATTGTCATTGCAATCGGGGGACCTCTTAGATTAAAAAGTGTTCCACACATTGACAACGTATTTGCGTATTTATGTACATCCAGGCAACGTATTTGCATTGGAGAGACCTTGTCTTCCTGGAGTAATATTTCTGCCGGTGTATCTTGGTTGGCGTTCAATCTCCTTTACTTTTCGCAGTTGTTATTAACTCAATCTCCGACGTACTAATTTCTTTCTGCCATCTTTATGCAGATAATTTACAAAGGAGTTGAGCGAAAATTCATACAAAGTTGGGCCTGACGTTACAGTAACAATTACTGCATAATTTTATTTACATATTAATACTATTTCAAAAATACTAAAATGTTTACGACTGTTCTATGGTAGAAAAAAAAATAGGATGTTTTTGGTTTGTCCAAAAACATAGTGAGTGTTGCCTCTTAAAATTATTCTTACATCGAGCTCTCACATTATATTTTAAGAAAAGAACTATTAGTCTTTATTGTAGACTAGAATATAACAGAATTTATTGATCAAGGCCAGCATTTGAGTGACTTTTTAGTTCGAGCATGTGTTGAATGTGCAACGCTGTAAACACATTATCATAATTTTCTAAAGCTCCAGTGAGAAAATCCCAAGATTACGTATTACTATGGTCATTACATAATCTATTGTTTTTTGAGATATATAAACTATAAAGATCTAACAACTTTTTCCTAGTTGTACCTTCAATAAAACAGCAAGATTCGGTTTCTACAGCTTTTATATAGTTTGGTAATCCTATAGCTTCACTCGGCCTGAGTGTAGATTGTGAAGTAGACTGCGAAGTCAATTCCTCGTGCTTACTCATTTCATATACAGATGCTGAGGATCCAGATCGTGCAGATACAAAATTATGGGCATTTCTATCAACTCCCATCCAGCAACTGTGACGTATGAGAGCTCTGTTACTTGATATCTGAAACAATAATTGTATAATAAGCCTTTGTCAGAGAAAGAATATAGCTGGCAAAATGTGGGTGTACTACACTCCTCTGCCCTATCTCTTTGGGAAAAATAGGTGATTACTGGAGCTTGGTGATCATTTATATTTATTTACACTGCCTGATTATATTATTTCATTACCATACTAGAGTATCATCACATGAAATTAATAATACACTTTTTTTATCGGCACTTAAACAAAATAATTTGCGAACTATCGAGTATGACATAACTCATGCACTACAATAGATCGAATAATGAAAAAAATAAGTGCAATCTGGTGTGGCTATCGGGCAATCGCATCAGACGTAGAAAATACCCTTGTGGTCGGTATCGGGTCGAAGGGACCTGATATGATATTTTCAATGAATAAAACAAGATTGTGTCGGACCACGCACAAAGTAGGGTTCCGTAGCAGGGATGAATTTATCTCAAAACCAAACTTTGTCGTTGTAAGACATGTTCTCCAGCGATATACAATACATCACGGTTATTTCTCCAACTGCAAATAGTTTGTATAGACAATTTATTTATGTGATAAAACTATAAATTAAGAATTTTTGGACGTTTTCCTTTACTTGTGTTGAAATTTGACAGGAAGCAAGGTCTCACCTTGCTTCCTGTCAAATTTCATGATTCTAGGTCAACGCGAAGTATTCTGTAGGTTTTGATTTACTTGCGAGTATCAAAATATGTCACATAAATGGCCGTATTTTTTTATTAAATTGACTTAGGAGCATGATTTTTTTTAACTCCAAGGGACCATACATCTATTTGATATAAATTTCAATTTAATACTTACAAGCGTTCCTGAGACAATGAGTCTTGACAGACTGGCAGGCAGACGGACAGATGGACAACGAAGTGATCCTATATGGGTAATAATAGTAAAGCAGTAACTATTCCCTTCTAACTCTGTACAATATTCGATAAATGCATGCATACCGCTCTAGGGGAAAGTCAACGATTTCTACGCCCGCGCGAACGCAGTAAGCATGTTAATTTAAGGCGGTTTCCGTAACGTGATGGGGGCTAGTAGCGAATCAGCTTGATCTATCAACGCCACACAAGCACTGCGGCAGTGATGCACAAGAATGCTGTTCGGCGATACATCAACGTAGCGCAACAAATAAACTAACGAATCAAACAAGGCACGTGGCAGCGGGGCGGCGGGAGGTGGGGGAGTTGGTTATGCTGATGAATAGGTACCTATTCAGGCCCTCCAGGACAAGATGGTAAGGTGTGCCATGACCCACTGAATCAGAATATGAATGATAATGCCAAATGAAACCATGGTTTGTGACGCATTATCGTTCACATTCTATTTTATGGCCTCTAGCGCCGCGTCCATCTAAATTCCAGTCATTGGTTGCTGGAACGGACGTTAGGAATATACTTTTATGTTAGTTTTTGTGGCCTGCTTGTGGTGCGAGAAATACGTAAGTACGGGGATGGCGTGGAACTGAATGGAATGAAATAAAAGCCACAATCGACGATTGCCGAAAAGTACGCAAACTTTGCCAATTACACAAATTGCTCGTCGCTCATTACGGCAGACCCCGCGGGCAGCTGCCCCTCCTCGCCGCGTTCACCCGAGTACCGCAACCCGCGCAAGCCCGCGACGCATCAGTATTCATTAAAAGCGCAATTAGCGGAGTGCATAGCCCCTTGCGAAGGCACGCCCTTCCTCTCAAAGTGAAACATTACGAAAATGTCATTCGTCAAAATTTCCCCGAAGACTGTCGGTCCGGGCGAGCTATCGGCCGCCCCCCCCCCCGGGCCCCAGTGCCGGCGCGGCCCGGTGGGGTGAGGGCGCACTCCGGCAGTGGCGAGCGTCCGCCCTCGCAGCTCGCGCGCCCTGCGCCGTCTCCCGACACTCCGCGTCTCGCCGCCGACAAACTTTCGCGCGAACTTGTTTAGTGTCGCGTGATAGTGTCCCGGTCCCCAGTGGTTCGATGCGCGTTATGAAAGCTCATTGGAAGAAGTGCAACTTTGATATAGTGATAGTGTACATCCGTGACATCATTCCGTAATAGTGAGTTTAGGAACAATTGGATAATTCAGAGGGACATTTGTGTCAGGTAATACTTAAATACTCGTAAATTTTACCTATAAAGAATAATATTTGGATGTTGCTTGATAATATCTCATGGGTGTTAAAAGTACATCAAAATATGTTTTATAATAATTATTACCTAATACTATTTATATCCTAAAAATACTCATTAAATATTAGCAATGTATAGACACAACCGCAGCGTTCACAAGCCCGCGCTTTTTCATTTAGTGGCGCCCACCGTGGGACTTCTCATTCGCAGTTTGTTGGCTGGCTAAATATCATAATATGTTTATTTACTTGGATACTAAGTAATTTATTCGGCTAGACTTTTACTCATGGGCTGGTGTTGGTTATATAGAATCTGATAAGTAAAATTAAACGATATAAAAAAAATTGATTTGCTTAGTATGTATAAAGTTTTTACACTTTGGGAATAAGTTGCTCGCTCTGCTAAGCCTTGTGATAAAACGACAAAACTTTACATTTTAGTTATTATGCAAAATCATCATTAAATACACACGATGCATGGGAAGAGCTGCTTCATTCCAATACTCTCAGAGTTCAGTGTGACTCATTAAAGGTTCACCTTTCTCTTACGAAAACACAAACTCAAAATCCGATCGATCTTTGGTAGTTTCTCAGAAATGGTAAGCTTGAAGCTCCTGGTCATCAGCTTTTACTGCTCGGTATATAATAAATATCATTATCATAGCATACCATATTATTGTTATTATTACCTAATGGCCTCAACGCCCTCCTAACCTAACAGATCGATTTTCTCCCATTATCGTTGCTGGATAATATGATCAACGAGGTCTCAGTAATTTTAATTTGGATCATAACTATAATTTTCCGAAGGGGTGTGTAGTGTTGTGTGCAGATCGATGAAGTTGTACCCGTTTCAGGGTCTCGTGTGACGACAAAGTATTTCTGACAGATCTCACTCAACTACACGATGGCTACCTTTGACAGATGAAAGAAAAATTAAAATTTAAGTGAAATCCTTTTTAAAAACAAGTTTTTAATGAACTAAAAAGTACTCAATAAAACTTAAGTAAACATAGAACTTTCATATTTTATTAAATGGAAGAAGGACGTTCACGCCTCAAGCTCTCATAAAAATATTAGTTTTTGTTAAAAAAAAATTTCATGGTAAATATACATTTTTTGAAGTAAGGCGTAATCAACGGAGACCGACGGATTTGCAAGGCTCGTATTTCTGTCTGCATCGTTAATAGGAACCTAACCTGTTCGAGCTAGAGTGGCCCAAGTATCAAGCTCGCTAGGCTCACTTTTGCATTCGTAAATAAGTAGTTTTCTTAAACTTCAGATTTTTTTTCTCGAAAACTAGGCGTTTGCTAGCTGTGATATTTTGCACAAGCGTTCTACGTGAAGAAATCTGTACGTTAAAAGCGTCTCATACGCGGTCCATAAAGTACAGAAGAGCCGAAATTAAAGAAATTAAGATAAAATTGATGGCTCAGGAGACCTCACATTCTTTCTAGCGAGGAGGCTCGTTTCTAACCCCAGGGCGCGCGTCCTACTTGGCAGAATGCAGAGCGACCACTGGACATTCATGTCGAGTGTCGAGACGCGGTATACCGAATCTTTACCGCCCCACTCCCGCACATACCGAGCTAATCAGGAACGCTCAATTGCAATATAGGCGCTCGGTAAGCTGTCGGTACCCTGTATACCGAGTATGCTGATGTCGCACTGTTGATGCGCCGATAAATCAGAAAAGGGCCTAACTAACAAGGCAAGTTAAATAAAAGCTTGTAAAAATTTCAACCCCATAGGATAAGAGGAAGTAGTTTTAATTCAGCTTGCAAGATTTGACTAATACATACTAACTAACAAGGCAAGATAAATAAAAGCTTGTAAAAAGAAATATCGAGAGGACTCCTAGGTCAAACTAAATTATAATCACGAAAAGACATTGAGCATGCCAGGGAATCATAGCTTGTTAGTGCTCAATACCACCATCATGGCAGGTGGCGCTGCCAGCCGGCGCTCCGCGCCGCTCCGTGTGGTATTAGGGCTCTTCACTGTTTAGTGAGACACAAGACGCAAGTGAAGTATTATGAATATTGTTTCGACCACTTGTTCAATCTAATACTAAAGTGTTCCATATAAAATTTCAAAAAGAATCTACTGTAAAGTGTCAGTCAGTGGCCATTAAATTTGTTGGTAACGTTGTGGAGGATCCCTCAAATAATTATAAACTGACGTCCTTCACGAAACTCTAGTAGTATGATGTTGTTGGGTGTAGTCATAGGTAGTACTGCTATTCTGTGATGTAGTGTGTTATCGGGTCGGAAATATTATCGTGTGCAGAATAACTTGACAAGTCCTCAAGCTGGCCGGGATCTTTAGTAAACAAACGCTCAAGAGTCATTGTCCCACTCCAACTTGTAACATTATGGAAGGTATTGAAGTGATCAACTGCGAGTCTTCAAATACAAATTCAATTTACATCAGATAAAAAAAAAAAACGAATACGTTGATAGATTGTGTAAGCTAAGCCGACTAAGAAGCGGCCTTCTTTGTCGGCTTAGATAGACTGCTAGTAGTAGTTCGCTTATTATTAGGTACATTGAACTAAAACATAGTTGGCGTGATGTCAGTGTTCCACCTGAGATGTACAGGGTAGTCGGCATAGATGTACCTCTGCTTGCCTTCGGAATATAGCCGTAACGTTACTAAGACATTATTTACTCTTTTTTTTTACCTTTGCGAGTCGATGAGAAAATAAAGTTAACTTAAAGATTAGAATTTAGCAGCGTGAACTCCGTTTTGCTATCCAGAATATCCGGAAAATTATGAAATTATTGAAAAAAACTCAGATAACTTAAGAAGAATTTCCCATAGCTCGTATCTTTGTATGTGGGATGCTTTATAATCTCGAAGTATCTTAAAGGCTGGATAGATTTTAACACTAGATGTGTCTTATCGACTCGTTTAGGTCGCGCGATGGTTTGAATATGGGTTTTGTTTTTTAACCCCCGACGGAAACAGAAGGGTGTTAAAAGTTTAACGTGTGGATCTGTGTTTGTCTGTGGCTTCGTAGCTCCCAAACGGCAGAGCCGATTTCGATTGTTTTGTTTTGTTTGAAAGGTGACTTGATCGAGAGTGTTTTTAGCTATAATTCAAAAAAATCTATTCAGCCATTTGAAGATTATCAGCTCTTTTCTAATTGATGAATGAATGTGAGCATCTTTCACAGGTCTGATTGATCCTAAATTTTGTAATCTGTTACTTCAATGATATTAGAATAACATAGTAACCTTAAACTGATGCTGCAGCATTACTTGGAATTTGCAGGATACCCAAGTCCCTCACCAACTTACAGCAGAGGTATCGTGTTTGGGCTCATTGGAATGATCTCAATGAACAAACAAACTTTGCTGTGGGAAAAATACGTATAGCTACGCAGATTTTAGCGCGGCATATGTCGATCGCAGCGTATCTACTAGTTATCCTAACTAGTATTAAAAATGCAAAAGTGAGTTTATTTGTTTGTTACGCTTTCACGCTAAAACGGTTGAACGGATTTAGATGACAGAAGATTGGTCTAAAAATCCCAGAGCGAACAGATAGGTACAGAATGTAGCTCAGAATTTGAGTGATATCATTCTGTATTCATTTAACTATTACATTCATCATCAAGTATGAAAAATAAACCCAGAGCGAACAGATACAGGATGCAGCTCCGAATTCTAGTAACATTTAGTAATGATTACTAAAGATCACTAAAATTCTGAGCTGCATCCTGTATTTGTTTGTTGTTGTTGTTTGTTTGTTTGTTGTTGTATTTGTTCTGTTGTTGTATTTTGCTTTGGCACATGGGTAGACCATGACTAGGAGAAGGACATAGGATACCTTTTATCCCGATATTCTCACGGGATCGAGACTTATGCGGGTGAAACTGCGGGGCGCAGCTAGTTAGTAAATAAAGTTTAAAAAGCAGAAATTAAATGCTGTATTTAAAATACTCTCGACTCTCTTTAAAAAGAAATAAAATAAAATGTAGTTGCCGTAAGCGTCGTCGATTTGGGGGACGAGGCTATTGCAGAATAGATATTTTTATTCGGACGCTTAAAGGCTCTTTCAAACAGGCGCGACAAGCGACGCGACACAAAGACACCGCTCGTCGCGCGACGAGCGGTGTCTTTGTGTCGCATCGCGTGTCGCGCCTGTTTGAAAGACCCTTAACTCGGCCGCATGATAGAAATAAATGCCTACAGCCGCGCGGTACGTAAACATGTGTTAGGGATGCTCGTCTCCAGCATTTTAATTACATTTGCCTACTTTCTGTTTCTATTTAGTTTTGTGATTGTAAATATCCTTTTAATATAAATAAAATATATTTTTTTTTATAAAAAACTTTTTATATAAAAATTCTTTGGTCACCAATTAATTTATTATTAAAAAGCTGAACAGCTGACTACGAATGTTTTAAAATCACAACCCTCAAACATCTAAATATTATATATGAGTCTAGCTGTTGTTGTTAATACCGAGAAAAAAAAAAACAGTTTTTAGTGGTATATGTTGTTATAGCAGCAGCAAAAACACTTTGTGAAAATTTCGAAAACTATCTAATGACACACAGACGGTAATTTTTTTTTTCTAGTATTATTCATACACACAGATAATAAACAAATATTATTAATAATAAAATACCACGTCTTTACTTTGAATTATGCAAGCTAACAAAACACACATGCACCGAAGTTTTAACACAAGCGTAAGTAGGTAGGTACCTACCGTATCATGATTCATTCAGAACCGCATATAACTACCTATTTCACTCGTCTCAATATCTAATCTCGCGCGGTTATCGTTAAAAAAACAACACACCGTCCGTTCGACAGTACGGTACAGCCGTGACTGTCTGCGCCCCGAGCGCACCACAAGTCGAGGCGCGTAGGTATAACTCGCGTTTCGTCCGTTTGTATGAAGTTGGAGTACTGTATAATAATATTACCGTGGCTAGGTACTTTACCGCGCTACTATTTTGATTTTAAACAGGACGTTTCAAATTTTATTTTCATTTATTTTAATTTTTTCATTCGGTTTTTTTTATACTTATTTTTCTATGCTGATATTTTTCTTTCAATATATTAATGATATAGATTAACGCGTTTAAGGGAACGCCTTCTGTTATTTAACATACTGTAATACATCAATACAACTGTCTAAGTTCATGTAATCCTAAAGAATATCTACATATTTCATGAAATCATGACATTTGAGGATTATGCTAACTTAAGGAGTTGTATTGCTAATTCTATTGATTATAATAGGATACGCGCGTTTCTTAATTTTTATTTAAACAATTATATTTAACAATTAAAGTAATAACAGCCGCACGGGTGGATTCATCAGGTTAAGCTACGGTTGCCGGGGTTCGTCTGTGGATGGGTGACCATCTTTACATACTGAGACTCCTCTGTGCCATTGGTCCCGGCTGTCATTCGTGGATCTTTGACAGTCGTTACGGTTCGTCAGAAGCCTGAAAGTCTGACAACCAGTCTTACCAAGGGGTATCATATTACCCAGTTACTCGGTTCTGGAGGTTAGATAGACAGTCACTCCATGTAAAATACTGGTATTCAGCTGCATTCAGTTAGATTGGAAGCCGACCCCAATATAGTTGGGAAAAGGCTAGGCAGATTGATTGATTTAACAATAAAAACGTCAAACAACCGACCATATGCGACCGACATTCTTTTTTATCTCGTCTTAATTAATCTTGTCATTGAAATGCCAGTAATTGACATAATAAATATCGACTATTTGTTCAAGGAGTATTTAATACTCCTTTATTGAAAAAGAAACAAATTTAATGTATTTATAATTATGATACTGACAACAATCGTGTTTTTCGGCTTGAATTTTCAAGATGCTGTTGGAGCTAGCCCGCGTTTAAAGATAAGGTCTTTTTTCCTTATTAAATAATATCGTAGGTCTACATGTAATATGGGGACCCCTCAAGTTTTACAATAATAAACTGCTTTAACACTGAAATTGGTACGACTCATAACGAATACCTTCATAAATAGCACGGGTCGGCGTGAATTCGAACCCACGTATTGCTCAACGTCGTCATTCAATACCGAATGTCAAAGGAAGACTGTTGCTGGGAATTGAAACTTCAACCATATCCGCTTCAAGTGATCTTAAATCCTCCGAGCTAACTAGACGGATACAATATATCGTTACCTACTTGTCAAAATACTCATTATAAAAATAACGTTTTTATCCTTGACATTCAACATGTCCGAGCGAAAAGTACGAACAGAGGAATCTGAGTACACCAAGGATCACCAATGAGTTTTATTTAGGGTTCATATAAAAAAATAATAAAGTCAAAGTCAAAACATTTATTTCAAATACGCCCATGTATGGCACTTTTGAACGTCAAAATTTACAGAATAATATAATTGATTCTAGTCGCCCCTTCCAAAAGATAGTTTTCGTATGGAGAAGAATGGGCAAGAAACTCCACCGTTACTCTTTTAAAATGTTTTACAATAGTTTGTGCACCTAGAATAAAATTACTATTACACAATAGGTAAAAAGAATTAAAAATGAAGCAACGACAGATAATTTAATTATATGATAGATACATGGTGTTCACATATTACAAACATAGTAAAAGTAGACGATTTTCCTAATGTTTTTAAAATTAATAAGTCAGTGTGTGAGGAAGTAATCACAGAATGTAAAATCAATGTCATATAATACAAAATTATAAATTTTACAATTAAATTAGCAACCTGTTTGATTTTGTCTTGATTCTAAATTGTCCTATGGAGCAGGACCAGCATGTTTCCAAGCACTCTTATCTTGGATATAATCTTCTAATTTGTAATATGCTTGTTTACAAAGTGTACTTTTAATCTGAGTTTTAAATTTTCTTTCATTTAATTGCAATATGTCACAAGGTATTTTGTTGTAACATTTAACACAGTACCCCATAAAAGATGTATGTACTTTAGATAATCTGAAAAATGGTTGATCTAGTTTATCTTTATTTCTAGTATTAAAATTATGTCTATCACTTATTTTATTAAAAAGATGTGGATTTTTCCTTACGTACATAATATTTTCATAAATGAATTGGCAAGGTACCGTCATAATATTAATCCTTTTAAATAGTTTCCTGAGAGATTCGCGGCGATGTAGATTATAAATGGCTCTGACAGCTCTCTTTTGTAAAATAAAGATGGATTCAATGTCAGCAGCCCGACCCCACAGTAAAATGCCATACGACATAATGCTGTGGAAGTAGCTAAAATAGACCAATCGCGCGGTTTCTACATCTGTTAACTGTCTTATCTTTCTAACAGCATAAGCGGCCGAGCTTAGCCGCCCCGCAAGAGATGTTATATGAGGTCCCCATTGTAATTTCTCGTCTAGCGTGATTCCTAGGAAAACCGTTTGATTAATAAATGCCAGTTTTTCCCCATTCAATATGATGTCACATTCGCTACTTCTAACATTAGGTAATTTAAATCTAATGCATTTGGTTTTTGTTTTATTTAGTACTAAATTGTTTACCGTAAACCAATCTTGGACTTGCAGAATAGAGCTATTAACGTCTTCAAGATTTTGTGACCGTCGGTTTATTTTAAAGATTAATGATGTGTCATCTGCTAATAACACCATCTTCGGTTGATTTTGAAATAATTGGGGTAAATCATTAATGTAAACTAAAAAGAGGAATGGCCCCAATATCGGACCTTGGGGAACGCCCATTGCCATTTCAGACCCTAATGAGTTTACGCCGTTTACCTGAACTTTAACCTTTCTATCTTTCAGGTATGATCTAAGTAAATCAAGAGCTGTATTCCTAATCCCACAGTGCTCTAGTTTCAGCAGAAGTGTCTCATGGTCTACACAATCGAACGCCTTCGAGAGGTCGCAAAAGATTCCAATGGCATCTTGTGCTTCTTCCCAGGCATTAAAAATGTTCTTTATTAGGGTGACACCGGTGTCAGTGGTACAACGCCCTTTGGTGAAACCGTACTGTTGTTCATGAAAGATGGAATTTTTATTAAAGTGAGGAAACATTCGATTGAGCATCAACTTTTCAAACACCTTACTGAGCACTGGTAGAATTGATACAGGCCTATAATTGTTGGGTTCTTTAATATCACCAGATTTGAACAATGGAACTACTTTACTGTGTTTCATGAGATCCGGAAAGACTCCTTGGTCTATACTGGTGTTAAATATGTAAGCTAAATAGGGCGCAATGGTTTCGATTATAGATCTACAGACTTTTACAGACATTCCCCAGAGATCTTCTGTTGATTTAATTTTAAGATCTTTAAAAGCTTTTATAACAGCCTGGGAGTTTGTATGCTGAAACCTAAACTCCAAAGGGCAAGCCTTCACATTCTGTCTAAGTAAGGCAGCAGAAAGCGCGGGTGAGGAATTTAAAGCTTGAGTAGTTTTAAGGGGAATTTTAGCAAAAAAGGATTCAAATTCTTGAGCTATTTCTATATCTGAGTTAATGGGGCCATGTGCAGTCTCTAAATTAAATTCAGTATTTCGCTGTTTTTTCCTACCTGTTTCATTATTTATTATTTGCCAGGTAGTTTTTATTTTATCATCAGCTGATTTTATTTTATTGCTAATATAAAGAGCTTTGGCTATTTTGCACACACTTTTAAAAGTTTTTGAATATTTTGCAACATACTTATGAAAGCTTATATTATTCATATGTTGCTTTAGGCCATAAAGTTCAAATAGTTTTTCCCTGCTTTTACGAATACCTGGAGTCGCCCAATCACTAAATAAGAACTTTGTGTGAATACTTTTAGTCTTTTGTGGAAAAGTGTCATTAAATTGCGTGTTTAATAGTGAAAAGAACTCGGCGTAGAACTCATTTGGGTCATCTATATTATTAAAACTCTGAACACATAATTTATTGGCCAAAGAATTATTTAATTTCTCTAAACTTTTACATGTAATTGGCCTAAACCTTATTTGAATTTTTTGTAAAGGTATGTAGGAGCAAAATGTTATTGTTTGTCCACTGTGATCTGATGGCAACTTACTTTTGGTTTCGGGGCGTGAGAAACCTTTGTAATGTAAAACTACCTGCTCAAGATTTTATTGAGGAATAAAATGAAAACACGTATTGCCGATTTGGAGGCGAGTTTTATTCTATCTGCTAATGCGTACATGGCTCATCCGGTGGGCACAGACCGCTGAGCTTGCAAATGATAACTTTAGCTATACCTTAATCTAGAGCAGACGGGTGAGGTGTATTCATAACTCCTCCGACCCTAAGAGCGAAATTATCGGAAGGTTCGATTTGAGAGTCGTTCAGACAATTTTGCCAAAACAATAAACATTTCGGCGATTTTAGCCAAATTATATAAATCAAAAAGGTAAGAAAACTGAAAATTACTAAACCTAAAGTGACGTATCCTAATTTTTCACTGAAGTTAAAGTCTTTCCTTTCATTCAAAACACTTTCGATCACTTCACTATGCTTTAACGAAAAGGCCATATATTTCACTTCGTCTAAACTTATTCCTTTCATATTAACTACACTTGATTTGGAGAGAGTGGCGTTCACGTGCAACTGGGGTAACGTGACAATGGGAATCTTCTTCACAAATTCCAACTCCACAAAAATACGACGGTGAAGGTGAATTCCATAGATTTGCAGGTCACATGGCTCGTCAATTGTCACCAGGTAAGTGCCGAATACAAGTTGTTTACTGATCTCTTCACCGCATTGTTTAGTCAGTGTCGTTTTCAATCTACTATAAAGGAGCCAGCTAGCTGCGTTGACTTGCTGAACCCTGACCTTCTCAATTTGGATTTCATGTCTTTTACAGGGAGTATGGTCATCTTTGAATTTCATCAATTGTTCTACACAGGTAAGTTCATAGTATAAGGCTTGATTATCCGCAGTGCATAAAAACTGATCGCCAGCAGAGAGTGGTCGACATGGTTTTATTAGAGGTAAGTATTTCATTCCTTTCGCCAGAAGGTAAGGATATTTGGGAATAATGGCTAAGGTTTTATTTTCAGATTCATGGAAGATTGGTAAGGAATATATCTTAAAATAGTTATAAGATGAGTTATCCGTCAGTGGAATTTCCATTATAAAAATGTTATCTGTTTATCTTTAATAAATGATTTTACACAAATGGTCTCCTCTATTTTCAATAAATTTGTTTCTGTTGGAGGATACACTAAGTTTCCAGAGTTAGAAATCAATTCTAAATGATACAATAATTCTGTAGAGTTCACAATTGATTGATGTAGTATCGATAATTTACTTAACGCTAATGCTGTTTCGATTTCACTTAGTCTAGCAAAGATAGTACGAAAACTACTTGTGAATACAGAAAATAACCCCGTAAGGTAAGTTAAGAAAATCCAGTTGTTTTGCTTAGCAGATAGATCTTTCAAAAGTAGTTCAACCTTTGTTAGGCGATTATGAACGTTAACAGTATTCTGATTAATTGTTTCAGTTACATTAATGAAACTATCAAACATCTTGGAGACTACTGTTAATTTTTTTGAAGTAATTATTTGATTATGATTTAACTTGGAAATAAGTTCTTCATATCTAACGGCGTCATCGTGATCTAGGTTACCAGTTATTAATTTTATAATAGAACCCAATGGATTTATAAGTCCTCTTTTAGAACGTTTCTGCGGAACTAGTTGTCGATATTTTTCTATAGTTATATCGCGTATAAACTCTGTATGTATTTTCATACTTGTAAATTCTTGAGAATATGATGCATTCCAATCGATAAGTTTACACATTTGTTGGTAGTTGCTGAACATATAATTGAAATCATTATAAATCTGTTCTAAACTTATGAGCTTGATTATAGTCCAGTGATCAGTTTGAATGTGTGCAAGACCTTCTTTTACCGGGAATATTCCTGGATTTCCTTCAAGATTTTGCAGATGAAGGGCCAGCGAGGGCATCACTACCAACAGGATGCCGCACCACCTGCGGAGGGCGTTTTACATTTTTAATAGGGGTTTTAGTAATTCTTTCTCCTATTCGTATTGGTAAAATGTTTCTCTTAGCTTGACCTATAACTTTTGCTTTTACGTATCTTGGTTTGTCTTTACTTTTGCGCTTATTCACGTCTTTTGCAAAAATAATTTCACCTTCATGAAACTCAACTCCAGCTTCACCACCCTTCCTTTCCCTATGCTTTTCTTTCATTGCTACCATTTTATCTGTCAAATGTTTATACATGACTCTAGTTCGTCTTGCATGATCCTTAATCATTTTCTGAAAATATTGTTTTTCTAACTCTATACTATACGGGTTATTTGTGTCAGTACGTCCAAAAACAATTTCGAATGGAGTAAGTTCGGTAACAGAGTGAATGGAATGGTTATATGCCATAACCGAATATGTCATTACGGATGCCGCATCGGTACATCGTTTTTCATATTTTGCTAATCTATATATTTCAATTATGGTGGAGTGAAATCGTTCTATCAGACCCATTGAATTGGGGTTATTGGGTGTACCAATATAAAGTTGGACTTTATGTAAGCATAAAAATTCCTTCATCAATACGTTATTGAACTTAGATCCTGGATCGGAACTTATCTTTTTAGGAACGCCATAGTATGAAAAATACTTCATTAGAGCACGGACAACTTCTGGAGTAGATTTATTTTGGATTTCGATTGCCTGACCTAGTTTACTAAAGGCGTCTATAAGGGTTAGATAAGTTTTACCTTCAATACTAAAAAGATCTATAAATAATTCCTGAAACGGAGCACTCTGTGTTTGAGTCAGCTGTAAATTAGGTTTAATAGGCTTCCTATCATACTTCATTTTCTGACATGCCTCGCAAGTATTTATAACTGCCGCTACTGTCTCCTGCATTCTATCCCAATAATAATTCCTATGAAGCCTAACTAATGTCTCTTTGATGCCGCGGTGGCATGTGTTTCCTTCATGATGCTCAACTATTATAGTTTTCTGTTCTCCTTCGTCTTCTACATAAATAACTCGTTCTGTGCATTCATAAAAATTTATCGAATCTTTCCTAAACAGCTGAATTATTATATTACCGAATAATTTACGATGCTCATTATCTTCGAAATAAATGAAATACCTAAATTTTGGTTTAATATATTGTTTCAAAAATTCTTTTATTAATTCTGGGTTATCTGTTGGTAAGAAAACTTCTAATATTTTCTGTTTGTCACGCGAGAGATTCTTTACTTGCATTTCATTTTTGACCCATGAGAACACTAAAATTTGATTTGGCTTAGTGTCTATAGCTTCGTGTAAAATTGGTATTCCCGTGGACTCGTTTGAAGCTGAATGAATTGTATCTGATTTACTAGCTTCAGAAATAGGGTATTCATTAATGTTTTCGTCTACAAATTCTATAGAACTAGCAGTTGCTGTTCGACTCGTGTCTGATATGGTTATGGTAGATGAATCGCTGCGTTCTCTTTTCCTTTCAGCTGTGGACTTTTCTGTAATTAAATTATCTAAGTATTCCGTATCTTTTTCATCAACGTTAACTGCAAGTGATTCATTATCGTCGTTAGAGTTTAAAGCATATATTTTTATTCTAGAAAAGGCGTCGGCATTAGTGTTTTGTTTGCCATTTTTGTAAATCAATTCAAAATCATAGTCTTGCAAACGGAGTCCCCAGCGTGTAAGTTTACTGCTTGGGTCTTTCAGAGATCGAAGCCATACTAAAGGACGGTGGTCAGTGTATATATAAAATTTTCGACCATATAAGTATGGTCGGAAATGTTTTACTGCCCAAATTATAGCAAGCAATTCCCGTTCGATAGTGCTATAACGTGATTCGGTATCGCTAAGGGTGCGACTAGCGTAAGCAATAGGTTTGTCACTGCCAATTTGTCCTTGTGACAAGACTGCACCCAGGGCTACGTTTGACGCATCAGTCGTAAGAATAAAGGGTTTGTCGTAGTCAGGGTATTGTAAAAGAGGGGCATGCGTCAAGAGTTCTTTGCATTTGTTAAATGCGTCAATGTATTTCTGGTCTATTATAATTTTGTTACGCTTTTTTAAACAAGATGTCAATGGTTGGGTAATTTTTGCAAAGTCTTTGATGAAACGTCGGTAGTATCCAGTGGCGGTACCTTCATATAAGCCCAAAAGCCTTACTAAAATGCTCGATAGAGAATCAATATCAAACCCGAACTATTTAAAAGTTTGCGCGCTTAATTCTTATCAAAATAACACAAAGTATCTACCTATGCTACACTACTACAAATCGCGATTGTTCGCGCGCAGAGTATCGCATTTGTAGCATCTACATATAGCTATCTCGCTTACACGCACTGGCTTATACCGGGCTTTCAAATACTATATCTGTCACTTTCGCACTTATAGCGATGTGCCGTATAACGAGTTAGACCTTGTGCATAGAACAAATCGATCACTATGGCAGATTTAAGCAGGGCTTTTTCGGTATGAAGTTGCACGCGTATGCGTGACCTTGTCAGCTTGCCAACTCTGCAGTGTTGCCGTTTTAGCCACGTTGTGAGATCTTGGAGATTTTTAACGAGTTTGGAAACTTTTTTAACATTTAGCAACATTAATAACTAGCGACTTTTTAAAATAACGAAATTAAATATTCAAGCAATATCTTAAAAATAAAAAATTTGCGACATCTAGCTAGATTTTTCATATACCTGGCGACTTTTTTTGCTTAAATGACAACCGTGAGTAGTTCCCGACATCCGAGAGTGCAACTAACTTCAGTTTCATTTGCTTGAGTGGAAAAAGGTTTTCTTGTTAAATTTTTTTGTGTGTTTTCTTAGATTTCCTCAGTGATACAATTGTTTTGGTGACTTACCTACAACAATGGAGGTAATTTTACCTTGTGAGGATTTAAAATGCGTTCAAGTTTTGATTGGCGAAGATAAGGTAAAATCTTTAAACTTTGCTCAGAAAAAACAGTTAATTTCTTCATTAAAACCGACGCCTAATCTGTGTATTCCTCAGATTAGTAAATCGCATAAACGAATATTTAATAGATCAGTGTATAAAACTAGTTGGATTGTTGGCTGTTCGCATACTAATAAGTTGTATTGCTGGTGCTGCATATTTTTTTCGAATGAAGATTCCGTTTGGAATACATCTGGTTATAATGATTTGAATAACATATCTGGCGCCATTAAAAGGCACGCAAATTCCCATAAACACCTGTGTGCAATGGTTTCTTTCGGTAATTTTGGTAAACAACGAATTGAGACATCTATATCACGCCAGTTATCTGAGGAAATTTCAAAATATAACACGCGCGTTGAAAACAACCGTAGTGTTTTTCAAAGATTAGTCGATATTGTTTGTCATTTAGCACAACAGGAAATTTTATTGGGCTTGCGTTATTTTGAAACCCCAGGCACGCCACTGGTAGTATCCTACCAGTCCAAGAAAACTTTTAATCTCAGTTGCCGTTTTTGGTAGAGGATAGTTCAGTACAGTCGTAATTTTGTCGTCACTGGGTTTTAGTCCTTCTTTGGTAATTGTGTGTCCAAGGTAAAGTACTTCTTTGCGTAAAAACTCTGATTTGTCAAGTTGAATTTTCATGTTAGTGGCCTTAATTCTGTCAAAAACAGTCCGTAAATTCTGTATCATATTATCGAGGCTATTTCCGTAAACTATAATGTCATCTAAGTATACCATACAGTGTAATCCTTGTAATCCACGTAGGACGTTGTCCATTGTCCTCTGGAATGTGGCTGGGGCGGTTTTTAGCCCAAACGGCATTCTGGGGAATTCAAAATGACCATTTTGAGTGGAAAATGCTGTCTTCTGTCTGTCCTGCTCTTCTAACTCTATCTGATGGTATCCACTAGCTAAATCAAGCGTAGTATAGTAAGTGCTCTTTCCCAACTTGTCAAAAAGGTCATGAATGTTCGGTAGGGGGTATTTGTCGTCAATAGTAATTTCATTAAGTCTTCTAAAGTCAATCACCATCCTGTATTTAATTTCACCAGATGCGTCCATCTTCTTAGGCACCAGGTGAACAGGGGCATTCCAAGGAGAATGGGACTCTTGTATTACATTGTCTTTTATTAATTGGTCAACTTGTTTGTTGATTTCGTTTTGAACAAGCGGAGCCTGTCTATACGGTTTCACATATATAGGGTCTTCGTTTTTAGTCCTTATGTGATGTTTTACCGAATTAGTAAACGTTAAGGGAATTTGGTCACAGTAAAATATGTCCTTGAATTCATTGCAAAGTCTATAAATCTTTTCATGTTCTTCTTCGTTGGTATGGTCAAGTCTGAGTTTACTCAAATTATCTTCAAGTAATTTGTCTGTCTCTATGTCCATATTATCTTTAGTAAAATTAATATTACATTCATTATTTTCATATTTAGTCACTGTAAACGGTTGTTTTATTTTAAGTCGTTTTGGACTATCAGTAGAATTTTGGATAACTGTATATGCGTATCCATTCACACAATTTATTATAGCGCTGGGCATACGCAGACCATTCTCAAATCCTTGAAAATCAAGAATAGCATCACCTGAATATTGATTGACAGGTAACTTAACTCGTTGTTCTGTTCGCGATGGTACTTCAATTATATAATTTAGGTTATTATTAATTATTGGAATACGCGTAGTACTAGTTGCTAATACTTGGTTCTTTAAATCAATTACTGCGTTTAATTGTAATAAAAGGTCATTACCAATAAGCCCGTCATATCGTGCGTCAACGTCATACAAATAAAATTTATGCCAAGCGTTAGTTACAAAAGTAGGTGGAAAAGGTAAGGTGGGTTTGTTCTCGACTGGTTGTGTTATCGGTGACCTTGAACTTGATCCCGAAATTTGACTATTGCCATGAATGCGGTTACGCATATTATATTGATCTAAGAAATTTACTTCTTCAAGTACGATGCTCAAAGCTGCTTCTAAGGTTGTAGGCGATTTAAGCCTAACGATACGCACCATATTTTCAGGAAGGTTATATAAAAATACATTTAGAGCTGTATTGTTGTAGATAACCAACTTAGCACGTCTTAATTCTACATCATCAATTGTATTCACCTTCGACATTAATAACGAGCGTACATTTTGGATTATATTACAAAAGTCTAAAAAACTTTCACCTGAATTAATTTTTAAAGATTCTAATTCAATATTAATACACGCTTCACTACGAGGGTCTCCAAAATGTTGAATCAGTAATTCTTTGAATGCGGACCATGTAACAATATCCTCACGTTCCGATAAGAGCGCAGCTGCATCCTCTTTTAATCTACTCGTTAAAACATTAAAAACATAAAGATTTTGTTCCACACTGCCCTTAAATCGATCAACCACATACTAACATTTTCTTAAATAAAGGTTTAACTGTCTTTTGTCACCATTATACAGTGGGATTAATTGTACAATTTCGTTTGGTATTGGCTCAACAGCAACTGTTGTCATGATTATAGAGTAATGTACAGTTCAGAGGTTGCAACTCGCTTTAAAACAATCCTATTAAATTTCACACTCACTTAAAATAGAACAAACACACAGTTAAAATACTATAATAATCGGAATTACTGGATGAATTTAGAAAATAAACTCAAAAAAAATGAGAAAGATTTTGTAAAAGTTTCCTTAAAGTTACTTTACCTTACTACACCATTATTAAATTTAAAGTTACTACAGTTTATTTTAGTTAATTCAATAAATCAAGATTAGAATCTTAAACTTAATGTTAAAAATGTGAACTCTCTAACATTGGCACTACTCTATGTTATGTTCTAAGAATTAAATAGAGATAAGACCATATAACTTCATACAGAGTTATCAAACTAAACTAAACACTAAACACTGTTATAATGAGCAAGTTTTGATCTCGAAAATAACATTTAAAACTTATGAAAAATATGGGAGGATTAGGGGAACAGGGGATTGACGAAAAGAGTTACTCACCAACCGTCCGCGACTCCCATACTCGGTGATTTGTGCACTCACGCGATACAAAAGAATATTTCTTTGGTTCGAAGGATTTCCTCTGGTTCGTAGATTTTACGACTAATTATTTTCTGACGAATTTGGACGCCGGAAAAACGCGAAAACTACGGATTTTTAAGAGAAAATCCTACCGGCTGCGCCACTTTTGGTTTCGGGGCGTGAGAAACCTTTGTAATGTAAAACTACCTGCTCAAGATTTTATTGAGGAATAAAATGAAAACACGTATTGCCGATTTGGAGGCGAGTTTTATTCTATCTGCTAATGCGTACATGGCTCATCCGGTGGGCACAGACCGCTGAGCTTGCAAATGATAACTTTAGCTATACCTTAATCTAGAGCAGACGGGTGAGGTGTATTCATGACTACTTATTTACAATTTGTTTGTGTAGGTAATCACAGTTACAAAAAATATTATCTATACAAGTGGCAGAAGAAGCTGTCACTCGGGTTGGTTCAATAAAAACATTTGACAAATCAAATGACCTATAAAGACTTAATAATCTGACAGTGTTCGAGTTATTTTCTGATAAGTTAATATTAAAATCACCACATATGATTATTGACTTACTACTAGTACTAAGTTTTTTTAATACATCTTCCATCACAGAATCAAACACAGATAGATTCTGGTAACTTGGAGGTCTGTATACGCATACTATAACATGCTTATCGAGCTCAACACAGGACAATTCAATGTTGTGTTCAACAGACAGTCCGATGATGTCTTTTCTTTCTTTCGATTTTATAGAATTTTTAATCAATATTAATGATTTTTTCGACTGAAATGGCTAACTACACAATAATTTTCATAATTAACTAGCTGCCCGGCCCGGCTTCGCACGGGTAGCATTAAGAACTTATTTACGGCGCACCTAACTACCTACCCTACTTACCCTACCTATCCTACCCTACCTACCTACCCTACTTACCCTACCTATCCTACCTACCTACCCTACTTACCCTACCTACCTAGTTATAGCGTCAGGAAGGAAAACCCGACTTATTTTTATATAGTAGATTACAATTAGTCACAATATTCAATTAAATATAGTTTCTCCAGCCAAATAAATAAATAAGTCTATATTAATTTATAGCGCCATCTATTGAGTTAACAGATAATTGTGGCTGTCAAATAATAACAGACAAATAATTAGCTGAATTATACGGTATTTCGTTCACTACAAAATAAATTTAATTAATTTTATAGCGTCAACAACACGTGGTAATTATGCTGTTAAAATGTAGCTTATATGTCACGTTCGTAGATTTACCATAGCAGCGCCATCTATTGATTACTTACTCAACCCAGTCGAAAGGTATCGACATCTGTTAGAATCATTTGGAGTTAACAGATAATTGTGACTGTCAAATAATAACAGACAAATAATTAGCAATAAATTAAAATTGCGACTATAATTTGAGATTTAAACTATCCTATCTCTCAAGTTGGATCGAACTGCACATGGTGTGCGAATTTTATTATAATCGGTTAAGTGGTTTAGGAGTCCATTGAGGACAAACATTGTGACACGAGATTTATATATATTAAGATGACATCACTTGATGATCTTTTAACCAATGCTCTGTTAAACAAATTACATCAAACTTGGTATTTTCTAAAAACAATTCTATTTCCAGTAATTTGGAAGAGCAACCTTGGATATTTTGATTAAATAATTTTAAAGTATGTTGCACTCCCTTTGGTTTATTATTATGAGTTATATTGCCAGAAGATACCATTTTATTATTCTCTAATAATAATTGGTTAATTGAAGGGGTAACTTCTGTTGTCTTACTGCCTAGTTTAAAGAATTATCCGGAGTGACCTCCACAACTACAACAGAAGAATCTAAAATGCCCGTATGAGTTCCAGCAGGAAAGGAATACCCTATCTGACTGGTAGTGGCCTCCAAGTATGTTGTTATTGTAGGTGGATCCTCCTTCGTACATGGTAAAACATAATTATTCACTATGCTGTTAGTATAACTAGACAACATAGATTCGTCACTAATACTACAATACATATACAATATGACTAGTGGTCCGTTTGGAAGACGTCACTTACAAGCAATCAAGAATAAAAGATGTTCAAGGACCTTGGGTATTTTTGTGTTTTCTTGGAAATCGTTCATATCGATCTGTATAGTAACTAACTAGCTCTATTACTCCCGAAAACGCGTCGTCCATTTTCTCATCGACGGCAAAAAATACAAAGTGTGGGATAATTTAATTACCTACTCAAAATTTTTAGATTAATTTTTTGTTATAAATTTAACTAAACAGTTAAATTAATAACAAAAAAGTGGTGGCACTCCGAGAGTGCCGACAAAAGTGAAAACTTGAACAAGATCGCCTTGGTTTGAAGAAAAATACTTGTATAGAACATTGGTCCGTAATTTTATCTAAATAAAGAGCACAATCGCGATTACAAAAAAAAAAAAAAACTTCCGAAACCTTTAAAGTTAAAATACTTTCATAGAACATTGATCCGTAACGTAATATAAATAAAGAGCACAATCGCGTTTACAAAAATTAGGTGTCGTCATGGTGTCGCGAAATCAATGGTTTAGTCCCATCTCAATTCGAAACTTACCCATTAATAGATTTACTGTATTAAAACCAAACTTTGTAAAAAAGGGTATTATAAAATTTCTGATTATTTAGATAAAAAAGCATGGGATTGAGCTGCTCGCTCTGCTAAGCCTTGTAATAAAACTTGACATTTTAATTATTTTATTAAATCAGCAAAATATACCAGTTTTATATACACATTGACATTGTTGAAAATTATATTCAAAATGACATGATTACTTTGTAAAGTATTATATTATTTTAATTAATAATTTGTGAATGTGAGGACTTGAGGATATCATTATTATTTTCATTTTTCAGTTAGTTTTAATTATGGTCTGGCAGTTTGAGTAGTTTATGCGGCCTACCCAAATGTTCTTTCTTTGGTATTGTTCGTCGAGTTGAGCTCCTAAGTTCTGAGTTGAGCTCCACGATTACTGACAAATGCTTGCACTGACTGGACAGGTCCACTCAAATCTGTGTGGTTATTTCCTCAAAAGACCATTTCAGACACTAATCTACATGGTCCTCATATGGCCTGACCAAGAATATTCTGGACTTTAAAAGAGACTGTGACCTCTGAGTTTGTTTTGGCCTTTCTTCTCATAGTCAGATAGGAAATGTTGAACTTAACTAGCTTATTTTTTTTTTAATATGATTTATAAAAGTGATTCCGATATCCTGTTTACAGAATAAACAATTTCATTTCATTTCTCAAAAATGCCCAACGCGCATAAAAAAGTTTTCACTTAAAAAAAATATTTAAAAATTTACTGCACTTAAAGTCCGTACAAAATAGGTCGGCAATCCGGATCCTGAGTTGGTATTTCGTTAGCATAAGCAATTTTTTTTTTATAATCTTTGACATATCAAACGTACGTAGGTACCTGTGCGTGCTAATGTTTTTTAAGTCTTCAATATTTTTATCAAAATTTCGATTATAGTTTGTAACTCCGCGTTTTGCGACGAGTGCAAAATTTGATTGTATTCATATCTTGTTCGTTTTCACGGTTTAATACAGGAACACATTTCAATGGATTTGTTTTTAGGGTTCCGTATGTCGAAAGGGAAAAAACGAAACCCTTACAGGATCACTCGTGTGTCTTTTTGTCTGTCTGTCTGTCTGCCGCCTGTCACAGCTAATTTGCTCCGAATCTAATGAACCGACATTTTATTTACACATACGTATTTACATGATTTTTAAAACTAAGATTTGATAATAATAATATGTACAAGTATATAAAAAGGGGGGGGGGGGGAATTATCATAGGGATAGGCCATGGTGTCCGAGACAGTCGACACTTTCACCGCATTGGCAGCGATGCGGAGCCACACAAGGAGCGCCCAGACGCAGACAGGTAGCGAGCCGGAAGGTGGTATCACCCAGCATAGTGCCTATGTTGGGTGACGGTAGCTCCTAAAGCCAGAGGCCCGACTCCCACTCACCCACAACCAACAGGCGGGCACGCTCAGCAATATTGGTGGACGTATTAATAAGATTGTTCCGTACCAACCTGCAGAGCGGCTCATCCCACTGCCTCTGGGAAGGTGGGTTCACTGGCCGATCTGTATTTTGGGAATGCGCTTCCTCTTGATATCAGGACGGCCACCAGTCAGTATGCATTTAAGCGGAAATTGCAGAGTTTTTTTCAAAACAAATAGATTAGAGTCATCTCAACATCTCTCTCCCTTAAATTTGTATATGTATATATATAATAAATATATGTATATTACATTAAATATGTATGTGTATTATAAGTTATAACCTATTTATGTACTGTTGTTCCTACCTATATTTTTCTAATGATATATTTTTAATAATTTTTTCTTTGTTCCTCTTAAACAGAGCACCTGCCATCCAATCTCTGCACCACCCTTGGTTGACTGGTAGAGAATGCCTAAGGCATTAAGTCCGCCTTTGTACCGTTTGAGTGTGAAAAGTTTAAATAAATAAATAATCTTTGCACTATTTGACATTATATACCTACAATTTTATTTTTTATCAAGTTAGATTTGTTACAGCTGTAGTGGCAATCATATCATTAGGTTTAAATCGATCCTTATTTATTTTATTTTTTTATAGAAATTCTTTTCTTTTAGATATTTTGAATGTGAGAACGTTGTAGGCTGTAGATTTGTGGACCATTTTCTATTTTACTAAGTACCTTGTACTTGTTGATGGGTTTACACTGTCCTCTCATACCTTTTAACACTGTAATTTGAAAACATTGTAGAAACCATTTATTTTTAAAAGAGTAACCGTGTTGTTTCTTGCCGGCTCTTCTCCTTAGGAAGCGACCAATTGGAACCATGCACCTAGCTTCTGACTAGATTTAATTGACTGTGGTCCACCTCCCATGCCATGGCCACACTGCGTGGTGCACGTGGCTCTCGTGAGGTACTTCATTTCGCTGCTCAGCGCGTCGTAGCGCCGAGCGGTAGGCGACACACGACTCCTCTCTCAACTGCTGAGTATACACATGCTCTGACAATAAATGTTTATTAGTTAGTACTTGTTCATTGTTTGTAAGCAATGAAGAAAACCGTCCTATAATGGTCGATGGTCAGAATGTAGAATTCGTCAAAGAATATAATAATATTTATTTGGGTCAATCAGTTTAGTTTGATAATCTCATTGAAAATGAATTGAAGAGAAGAATCACCATAGCATGGAAAATATACTGGGGATTGAAAGAAATAATGAAAACCAAATGAGTATATATTAATTAGCATTAAGAGAAAACTCTTTGAAATAGCAACCCTACCGTGTCTGACGTACGGTTGTCAAAGTTGGTCGCTAAGAAAATGAGAGGAAAACAAGCTAGCAATATAAATAAATAAATAATAATAAAAAATATAGATGGACTAAAAAAATATAGAATGGATCCTTTGCCAAACTTCTTGGCAGTATATGGTTAGGTATTAATGAGACCAAAGATGTAGTATAGTCTGGTTATAATTATCCAAAGGTGCATCTTATATACTAACGACTACGTGTTGATCACAGATAGTAGAAACATTTAATAGATATTGAACGTGCGATAAAGAACATAAGATTGCGATGTAGATTGTAGATACAGCACAAAGATATTGTACTGTAACAGTACACCCCCCTTTAAAAGAAAAAAAAAAAGTAAATATTATGGTAATAGTGTTTACAATATAAATTTGATCTAGACCTTACTAGTTATTTGCTGATGTATATAAATAATAATGCTATTGTACGCGGTGGAATTTGATGACGCCTGTTGTGGTGCGAATATGGCTTCTAGTTGCGTGAACCATAATCTGGGTTGGTCTTTCCAAAATTCCGGAATGCGGGATAAAACCGAGGTGCCAGCAGCTACTTCAAGTGTTCCTTGCTGATTTATGTTCGCCTTGCACGGTGGTTGCGCCATGTTTCTTGCTGCGTATTCGTTCGTCGGGGTCACCAATTTGCCAAACTTCTTGGCAGTATATGGTTAGGTATTAATGAGACCAAAGATGTAGTATAGTCTGGTTATAATTATCCAAAGGTGCATCTTATATACTAACGACTACGTGTTGATCACAGATAGTAGAAACATTTAATAGATATTGAACGTGCGATAAAGAACATAAGATTGCGATGTAGATTGTAGATACAGCACAAAGATATTGTACTGTAACAGATCCCAAGAAAATGAATAAGGTCTAGGGGACGCCAAAGGAAAATATAGGCAGACCTGGTTATTCAAAGAATAGGGCCGAACTGAATGACCAAAGCCAGCGAAAGACACTACCTGAAAAAAATATGGGGAGGGCCTACGCGAAGTAGACGACTACCGACTGCTACTAATTTAATTATTTAATATTTATTATAAATAAATTATTATAAGATAAAATTAATAATACAATTACAATTCAATTTAGCACTACCAGACAATTAAAAAATTAAATCTCAAATAAAAAAATAAATATATAGTGAATCTACAAAAAATGCACCGAAAAAAAAAATTGCATGCTAAAAATTTTTAATGTTAGGTTAGGTATATTTTATATTTGGGGGCTCTCGGGCCTCGACTAAGAGGGCTCCTAAGCGCATGCATGGAGAGGGGCCAGTTCCCACTTCGTTGGAAGACGGGGAAACTAGTCCTCATCAGGAAGCCGGGGCGCCCAGCGGACTCTCCGTCCGCCTATCGGCCCATTGTGCTGCTCGACGAGGTGGGCAAGCTCTTTGAAAGAGTAATTGCAGACCGCCTTGTCGGGCAGCTGGTGCGGGTGGGACCGGATCTGGCTGAGAGCCAGTATGGTTTCCGCAGGGGGCGCTCTACGGTGGACGCCATCATGCGCGTGCGGGCCCTCACGACTGGGGATGCTGTGGCCCGGGGTGGGGTCGTCTCTAGACATCGCCAATGCCTTCAACACCCTGCCCTGGAGTTGCATCAGGGAGGCACTCCGGTATCACCGGATGCCGACCTACCTCTGTCGTGTGGTCGAGGCCTATTTGACGGACAGGGCCGTCATCTACCCCGGTCACCAAGGAGAGTGGAACCGGCGAGAGATGTCGTGCGATGTCCCACAGGGATTGGTCCTGGGGCCGCATCTGTGGGACATCGGATACGACTGGGTGCTGCGCGCCGACCTCGCTAGCGGCGTCAGCGTCGTTTGTTACGCTGACGACACGTTGGTCCTGGCGCAGGGGAGGTCGTACCAGGCGGCGGCCGACTTAGCGACACGCGGAGTTGCGATAATCGTCGACAGGATCCAGCAGTTGGGACTCGAGGTGGCCCTGCACAAGTCCGAGGCCATGGGTTTTCATGGTCCTCGGAATGCGCCACCGTCGAGTTCCCAGGTAATGGCGGGAGGGGTTCACATCAGTGTCGAGTCGACGATGAAGTATCTGGGATTCGTCCTCGACAGCCGGTGGAACTTCGTGGAGCATTTCCGACGTCTGGCTCCCAGACTGGAGCGGGCCGGGGCTGCTTTGAAGCGGCTCCTGCCCAATCTAGGGGGTCCAAACGCCTCCTCCCGGAGGCTCTACGCGGGGGTCGTGCGGTCCATGGCCCTCTACGGGGCGCCGGTGTGGGCGCGTTCATTGAGGCTGCGGCCAGCCCGCCGGTTGAACGCGTCCCAGAGGGTCATGGCCATCCGGCTGGCCCGAGGATACCGCACGGTCTCCTGTGAGCCTCCTTGCCGGATTACCGCCATAGGATCTGGAGGCAAAGGTCCTCGCGCACATCTGGGAGTGGCGCGAGGAGGCGAAATGCCGGGGCTTAACTCCGCTGCCGCGAGAAATCACGGCACAGCGGACAGAGCTCCGGCGGGATCTCATGGCGTCATGGAGAGCGCGATTGTCGCAACCCAGTGCTGGGCACGCCACAATTGCAGCGATAAGTCCCCTCTTTGAGGAGTGGCTAGAGAGGCATCACGGCGTCCTCACCTTCCACCTGACGCAGGTCCTCACCGGACATGGCTGTTTCGGGAGGTTCCTGTTCAGGATAAGGCGGGAGGAAACACCCGGGTGTCACCATTGTGTGGATCGCCCGGAGGACACGGTGGAGCATACGGTGGAGGTCTGCCCGGCTTGGGCGGAGCATCGCCGTGTCCTCGTGGAGGCGATCGGCGGCGGTGATCTCTCGCGTCCGGCCCTGATTAGGGCCATGGTAGGGAGCGAGAGGAAATGGGAGGCCGTCACCTCCTTCTGCGAAGCAGTAATGTTCGCCAAGGAGGAGGCGGAACGCGTGAGGGAGAGGCAAATCTCGCGCCCTCACGCCCCTAACCGCCGCAGGAGGAGACGCCCTGGGCGTCGGGAATCGCAGGCCGATTTCCGGCCACCGTAGGCGCGGGCTTGCGGACGGTGAGCAATGGGTAGCTCGCCGTCCGATAAGGACCAGGCTCGGGTCGACGGCGCGTTGTGTTCCACGCGCGCCTCAAAGAGATGTCAGCAGAATTGACGGGGTTAGTTTAGCGGGGTCCGCTACCTGCCGGGGGTGCGAAGAAAACCGAAAGGGAGATCGTGGCCCCCGGCAACAGGGCAACCGAAGGAACACGGGTGGGTTTTAGTCAGTAAGAGTCTGACACGCCCTCCCGCTCCGCCCAGAGCGGGAGAAGTTATTTGATGATTTCCCCCAATTAAAAAAAAAAAGGTATTGGTAGGTAGTAAACTTAAATAAATTTTAGTTAGTTCTTGTGATAAAATTATACCAAGTAATGTATCGCAACTGGCGAGGTTACTCAATCGAGATAATATGCCCGTTCGTAATATCGTGCTTTCATTTACGATAACATTATGTTTATAATTATATAAGCCAATCAAACAGGGTGGCAGGGACATCGACGCGAAAACTGTTACCATGGATTCTGTACATGATTCTGAACCCCCTTGCAATGAAATTTTTCGTCGGTTATTAAAAAAAAAAAATTGAGTTTATTGCCGAGTCTAATTTTATTCATCATAGGAAACGACAAATTGGAACCGTGCACCTTATTACTGACGTTTTACAAGTGACAACTCAACGTATACCTAATGTTATCATGCACGATCACATTGATCACGTTTATAACTCGTGTGGGCTGCAGTCTACAGTCGAGCAAGCGATGACAGCGGCATTCCGCTTTACATAAGAACTTAATCTGAGGCTCAGTTCCCATCAATTGACGAGTACAGTTGAATGTGCCACAGATCAGCCATCAGAGTTACATCGCCAAGTAATTGTGATTGTTATTTTTAGAAAAAACGGTCCTTATTTAAAATTGACCATGCAGCAAAGCGTACTTAAGTATGATATTTTACTTAAGAATATGACGGCAGAGTATTAGGAGCTCAAACCGTCAAAAGCAAAACTTGTAACCATACTTATAACTATAGTTGAAACCATGTCTATTAATTTGTGATTGCTATGATTTAAGGCGCGGTAAGAAGCAAATCTTTAGGTATTGAAGGAGGTCAAGCGACAGTAGCGCATCGCGGTGTACAAATACGGTTGAAAATGGCGATGCGTTTGGTTTTAGTTGAATATCGTGTCCACCAATAATATGACAGTTATTTCGCAGTTTTGATTTAATTTTAAAGGAATACAATTAACATATTTTTACATATTTCTTTAGTTGCAAAATTTTTCTTTTTTTATAGTTACAAAAAAAAAATATATATAGTTGTCGCTCAAAATACTAAGCATTTCGAGACGAAAAAGATTTTTCGTGGTCTTTCTTGCAATTTTTTTTTTACCTGCGAGATCATTTCTATAAAATATCTTTGTATAAGTCTTTTTTTATATACTTGAGCATACATTGTATTTTTTTTGGGCTTGTAATATGTAGCAATATGGCTAATTGTGCGACGAAAAAGTAAACGTTTTATGTCCCTGCGTGGATAGCGCCTCTTCTATAGAACTTGACAGTCGTTGAGCTCACAGAACCGCATAAAACGATCCCATACCACCTTTGCACTGAACTAGGCTCTTTACCACATTATTTGATGTTTTTGACAGCTATTGTATCAATACTATTCCGTTAATATTCAAGAGTACTGTGTGTGATCCGTGTGCGCTGCGTGACTCGAGCGCGCGCAGATCCTGTGTGCCGTGTGACGTCGCGGTCACGGCCCGGCGCCGGCCATGCGTGACGCGTGCGCGCCACTGCGTGATAGTGACGCTGTTGCCGCCGAGCTGATGTTAATACACTCTACTGATAACGATTATGATTATCGATCACTGAGCTCCACTAAACTTGGGCGAACGTGTCATTAAGCTACCTTTATTATGTGGTTTTATCATACATATAGTAACGAAAAAATGTCTCCAACTAATTCGTGAGGTTGTGGTCTCCTATAAACGCCGTCGGCCGCTTACAGCGTCACGCCACCATACGCCTCATCCTGATGCTTACTATATATAGAAATGTCCTGTTGCGGTCTCTTTCTCCAGCCCGTCCCATCTTTGATGTCCTCCCTCCGGTGACGCCCTAAGCCGAGGCTCGTACCCCACAGGGGGTGGCCTTAGCGAGCGTTCACCTAGCTTTTTAGCTTAGTTTTGTATGCCCCTGGCTGGAGGCTTTGAGTGTAGCAGCTTAAGGCAACCACAGGATTGACCAGTTAAGTAGTCATGACCTCAGAGGTCAGCTACGAGATGCCCAACAGAAGAAAAAAAAAAAGCGGTCTCTTTCACACGTCGACGTCGACTTCTTGACGTCATACGCGGTATTCAAACGCTTTGCGTCGCGTCTCTAGTTATTTCGAACCATTGCAGCGTCAGGTCGTGTGACAATCAAGTGTCGCACTGGGGATACCCGTAACGACTGAATAATACCTACAAATGACAGCCGGGACCAACGGCGGAATAGTCTCTGTATGATGTAATGGATGGTCTGTCATTCACGGAGCGCCCTCGGCAATCGTAGCTTAACTTTCGATGCCTTTCACTGCTTCCGAACTTGGCTGCAACTCTGTCACATAATCATCAAAAAAAAAAAGGAAAAAAACGTGGCGAACGGCGACAATTTTTTAAAAAATCTTATTAGATTTGGATGTAGATAATGTCCTTCATATTTTTTGTTTTACCAACTCAACGATATGAGTTAAGATAAATATTTCGTTTTGCATTCTGGAGCCTTTGAGCAAATCTTCTCGATTTGTCAAATGGTCTCGATTTGACAAATCGAGAAGATTTGGCACTCAACTTAACTGAGCTAGAAAAACCAATAATTTGTGTAGCGAAAAATGGCTCGTTTATACATTTGTTGTCCAAGTCAATAAATTAATTTAATTTAATTTACCACTAAGATAGTCGTACCAGGCATACTACAGGATGTACTTTTCTCTTCCAATGGCCTTTTAACCCTAACAGATAAATGGAATCATTTCTAAGAATTTTACGTCGCTTTTTTACGTTCTAACTTTATAACTTATCTTTATTTGATGTTCAAATGATTGCGATAGGAAAACAAAGATTATTCTACCTAGTGAATAACCATTCTTCTACCTAGTGAATAACGAAACCTTATCAAGAATAGTATCGCGCCAGTACCTCGTCAGTTTTGAGTGACCGCGGTCTGCTTGCCCTTCCATCCCAAATGCCCGGTTCATATTATTCCAGTCCAGCGATCGAAACCAGCGCTGGAATGCTACTAGAATATTGTGCACTGGCACTGGAATACACTGGAATGTGTACCCATTCCAGTGAACTCTATACAAATCTCACTTATGTCTACTATTTCATTTCAGCTCGCCCATTCCAACGCCACTGGAATAGTGTAGACGGCCAATCCAGTGCTGGATTAAACGTTGAACAGTGAATACGCTTTGTGGTGTTTTGTCTGACTTACTAAATGACTGGAATAATGTAGACGATTATGATCTAGTGAATCTAGTCGGAATTGACTCGCTAGATTACTAAACTGGAATAATGTGAACCGGGCATAAAAATGACTACAACGTCGCTTTACTGTTCATATTGTACTGTGACCATAGTTGATTAATAGGTATCATTAATGTTGGAGCGTGGAACTGTTCGTTACAGTCGCACTGTGCACTAATCAGCTTGGTGTTGAGCAGGTAACAGATTAAGAGCATGTCTGATACCGCACCATGACTCTGTTCAAAGTGTCTCGGAGTGACATAACGAGTTACAGCGGGTATCGCGTCACGCCCCCGACAAGCCCACGACACACCAATAGCTGTGATAACGTAGTCTACAGCGTGGATGGAATTGGTACATTGGGGAAGTGTGCAATGTACCCACATTGCACACATTAATAACTTTCTATTGTAGGTCGGGATTCGGGAGTTTGATGACATTTCGTCAGTGGTAACAAAAACCAGTAAGTATAAGGCTGCCTATCCACTGGAGCAGAGAAGAGAGGAGAGCAGCGGAGCTATGTTAATATTGGAACAGCTCCGACCCTCTCCTCTCTTCGCCGCTCCATTGGACAGGCAGCCCAAGCCGGTGTCTTATTCAATTGATAACTCCGTACCTACTACGCTAGCTCAAGGTCAGCTTTACCACTGGCGTGCGGCCTACTATATATACAACGAAGACTTAACCAGTACTTATACAATACTATAAACATTAAAATTTTGTACTAGTATTACAAAACAAAAACATTGAGTAAATCGGCACAGTGACACTTTAAGTGACAATCCATTTTTAACCGACTTCCAAAAAGGAGGAGGTTATTTATGTTCGTAGCGTATGTTAGTTTTTTATTTTTTTATTTATGTCTACCGATTTCTCCGTCAATTGTGGACCGAACTTGAATTTTTTTTTTTTTTGTTTTAATTGGTATATTCTCGAGGTAGTCCCATATAAATTTTATTAACTTTGCTGGGATAGTTTTTGACTTAGCTTCAATAATACGTATTTTTCCCACCATATGTGGATGATATATAATAAGTTCCTGTCACTGGTGGTATTCGAATTTTTGTGGGGTAGGTACCCAAACTAATAAGTGAAAAATAAAAACTTTTTGCAAAAAAACAACCGACTTGGAAAAAAAAAAAACACTACAAATTGAAAAATAACTTTTTCACCTCAGCATCTCAGACAAGCAGGTTTTGCTGCGTGAGACAAAGTAACTTTTTTTATGCTGAGATCTGTGCTGGGTCTACTCACAAAGTCGAAAGATATGAACTTCACTTTGTTCTGTCACTTTCACTTCGATACGAAAAGAGCAAGAGATAGAAACAAGTCGAATCAAAGTTCGATTTTAATATTCCATAGCTATATAACGTTCAGCATATAGCATATAAAACGTTCGCATACACATAAAACTGCAAAATTGCAAATAATTTGTTAAGGTTTTATATAAACGTAGATGCTGTTTTATTAGATTTTTTGGAACGAAGTTCTTTAACGTGGTTAGCAGTACGGCGAAAGGGCGCTTACGACTGTCTTTTTCTAATTCAAAGAGAAATATAAATAGTGTGAATTTGGTCAAAAAGCAAATCCAACATGGCGCTCGCGAAAATATTCACATTTTTCGTCATGGGTGTCGTTTTCATAGTTTTCGAGGGTTATAAAATCGTGAGGTCAAAATGAAAATCCAAGATGGCGACTGCGAAAATTTTTACATTCTTCGTCATGGGTGCCCTTTTCATAATTTTCGAGGGTGCTTAAGCCGATAATGATATTAAAATGTAAATCCAAGATGGCGGTTATGAAAATTTTCACATTTTTTATCATGGGAGTCGTTTTTATAGTTTTCGAGGGCGCTAAAGCCGATAATTAGGTCAAAATGGAAATCCAAGATGGCGGCTGTGCAAATTTTAAAATCTTTTCATCATGGGTGTCGTTTTCATAGTTTTCGAGGGTGCTAAAGCCGATAATAACACTAAAATGTAAATTCAAAATGATGATTGTGAACATTTTCAAATTTTTCTCCATGGGTATCGTTTTCATCGTTCCTGAGCCTGCTTAATTAAGTCAATAGAGGTCAAAATGTAAATCCAAGATGGCGGCTGCGAGAATTTTGTTTCTGTTTTAAATCATACGTGAGAAAGGAACTCGTTCCGAAGAAAAAATACGAAGTTTATCTTGTTTGTTATTTTTTACATTTAGGTATTATGTGTAGTGTATGTAAGTAAGTATCATAAGTATTATCATGTATGTGTATGTAATCACACCTTATTTAGGATTAGCCAAGTAAGCAATATATTAAGATCATGTACGCTCAGTCGATGTGAAGACACAATAAATCGAGGCGTTATCCAATGCAGATGTCTTTCATTTACCACGACACTTCATGGCGACCCCGCCATTTAAGGTCATATCGCGAGTGAAATTTGGACAGTAAATAAAATAAAATAATTGTGATCATACGATTGGACATTGTTATAAAATTAGTTGTTTTGTGTCGTAAATCATGTGTCAATCTACCCAAACGAAAAATGAGACGATCATCACGCAGACGGCAGCTGGTAATGGGAAAAATGGTGCGACAACCCAGCAAGGCTACTACAGCATCAGCACGACAAATATCCTTCTCACCCTGATGACAATCGTCCTACTGGCAGCGGCATGCTATGCTATCTGGTATTATTACAAGAAGATACATGTCAAATAGATGGAGAGGCAGATGAACCGCAGGTCCTTATCTCGCAGGCAGACCTCAATGTAATTCAAGACATAATTATGCTCCCCGTGATAATGACGCCGCTAAACCCGTGTAAGTGAAAAACAAAACCCGGACTTTTCCAAAAAATAAAATGACGCGTAGGGTTCAGTGCTACCTGCAAAAAAAAAATAGTTACTCAAGACTTGTGACACGTATTATGTACACAGATAAAAACAATAATATGGTAATACATAAAGTATCATGATATTACTTATGATACTTACTTACATTCACTACATTCTCGATACTGAATAATTTTGGTCTCGTGTAACACATACAGTGAACAGTTGTATGTGTTACACGAGACCAAAATTATTTGCATCTCGTGTCTTTGAATCCCTTGTTGCGCTCAGAATTTTAACCTAGAATCAGTCGCTACGCTTGTGATTCAATTATAGAATCCTTCGCTTACTCGGGATTCAACATCAACACTTGCAGCAAAAACCAACTTTGCTCTCTTGTTGCACAAATAACTATAATTTCGGAAGTCGGTTGTTTTTTTTTTTGTAAAAACTTTTTTGTAAATACTTATGACTTACAAATCTTACCATATCACTAAATGTAAGCTCGCCAACTCGCGCATCCTGCCAATTCAAACCAAATTCACCTTTGGAAATCCCGGAAATAATGTTGAATTTCAAGTATCAGTATGTATGTATCTGAATAATAATTATAACATTGCTGTTTTGGATTGTTTCAGATAATAGATGATCCGTGTTAGTGATGTGAGCCTGTGATCAGTGACGGTGTGGCTATGAATGGCATGCGGAACTAGTGTGGCGCGCGGCGCACGTGTGGCGCGAGTGTGGCGCGACATGGCGGACGATAACACCATCATCGAGGGAACTGTCAAGTTTCGCGATGGAAAGAAAGTGAGCATCGTATGTCAGTATATCGTCGCATAGTTAGCCAAAGCACGCAGTAGTAGGCGCGCCCACTTTCAGGTCGTGTTCGCAACGGGTGTCACGCTGGTAACACCGTCAGCATGTGGAACTCACATGCTTGCCAGCCAGCAGCGGGGCGATGTGTTTCGTAAACTTTGACTGACATTTTTATTGCAATCATTTTATTTTGTATTTATATGATTATAGGCACAAACTCACGAAAAAAGGTGATGAAACTAAACAAGTCAATTTTGAATGTAGATTATGTTTTAAGTTAAGAGTTTCTGTATGTTGTGATCTGTGAAGTAACGCTCTGTTTTGTCCGCAGTGGAAGTCGCGCTGGTGCGTCATGCGCAAGCTGTCGCCGGTTGCAGGTGAGCATACAGCCTCATGTTTCAGTAAAGGTAGTCTCGAGCTAGTACAGTGCCAGAAACAATAGTTAGATATCAGGAAAAGAACAGTCTGAAGATTAGAAAGTAAGCTTCATTTCCGTATTTAATCAATCTGCCTAGCCTTTTCCCAACTATGTTGGGGTCGGCTTCCAGTGTAACCGGATGCAGCTGAATACCAGTATTTTACATCGAGCGACTGCCTATTTGACCTCTACAACCCAGTAACTTAGTAATACAATACCCCTTGGTAAGACTGGTTGCGAGACTTTAGGGCTTCTGACGACTCGTAAAGACTGTTAAAAATCCACGAATGACAGCCGGGACCAACGGCTTAACGTGCTTTCCGAGGCACGGAGGAGTCTCAGTTTGCAAAGATGGTCACCCATCTACGGACCAACCCCCGCAAGCGTAGCTTAACCTGATAATTCGATCTATGCGGCTGTTATTACTTAGCCACGAGCTCCTCATTTCCGTATTGAAAATTAATTAAAATAGTAATTATTTAGTTACATTCGTTGTTAGTGTTATCAGTGTGGTACAGCTGTCACACACCACACACTGCAATAGTGCACTCGCGCTGAGCCACACATTAACTATAGGTACCTCAAACTAGGAGGAGGTAGGTAGTCCTCTACTTCGTCACTGAACTTTGGATTTGGCACTGAACTAATAATAAAACCGGCCAAGTGCGTGTCGGACCACGCACAATGAAGGGTTCCGGAGTTGGGACTTGGAATGAATTTATCCCAAGAACAAACTTAACTTTGTAGTTGAAAAACATGTTCTCCTATACGGAATGTATGGGAGAACATGTTTTTGCAACCGCAAATATAAGTAGGTCGATTATTACTCATTAACTTGTAAAGCGTACTTAGCTGTGATAGTTTTTCTTTTAATATTGTTATATTTTACATATCCAAAACGAACCATTTAGCTGGCAGGGGAAAGACACACTGAACTAACAAAAAATTGCACTTTAAAGCTTAATATTTCGCAAACGGATCCCTGAATCCAAAAATGGTTTTTATAATCTTAGAACATTTTTGACTTTCCACCGACACCCCTCACCATAGGATAGATGAGAAAAAAAATATCCCCACTTTACGTGTAGGGAGGTAACTTAAAAAAAAACATCTAGATTTTATTTTACCATTTTGCCAGCGTGATTAATATGTATACCCGTACCAAATTACAGCTTTCTAGTACTAAAATTATCTGAGCTAAGCTGCGGACAGACGTACAAAGAGACGGACATGGCGACACACGAAAGGGCCGTCCGGCCTACTACTGAGCCTGTGCTGAACAGGCCCCACGTCTACCACGTGCTTCCAAGGACGGTACCCTTCCTATTTAATCGTGATAGTGCTCGGAACAGAATAGTCCGATCTTACCAGCGATCTAGCTGTGGACAACAATTGTGCATCTAGTGTGCTATCTATATATATATATATGCATTAACTTTACTAACTGTTTTAATTACCTACTTCTGCCTCTACTACCTTTCAGTTAACGGCCTACGCAGCCTACCTGCAAAGCCCTAACCGTTACGATTTAATACCACCAACTGCATCATCAGACTGCTTGAAAAGTGAGTTTCAAGGGCTGAGGGTGAGAGAGACTGCTTGAAGGCCATCGACACCATGTCTGTTTCTGTTCTTCTAAACAAATTAAATTATTGCGGATGACCAATACCAATGTGTTAGAATAGATAATATCACGAGCGTTGAGCAGAAAAGTACCGGTTTGGTGTTCCCCAGGGAAGTATTCAGGGCCCTACGCTATTCTTGATTTATATTAACGACTTGTGTAATCTGAATATTAAAGATGGAAATTTTTTATCATATGCCGACGATACTGCGTTATTATTAACCACTAAAATCAGTAGCGAACTGTTAGAAATTGCTCAACTAGGTTTTAGTACTGTGACTAATTGGCTTCAAAGCAATTTACTAACATTAAATGCTGACAAGACGAAATATATTCACTTCTTCATGCGCAAGCCTAAATTTTATATTACAACCCTCATTTATATGTCCATCAATGTGGAAACCGTTCAGTTAACATATGTAATTGCCCTTTTATCCTCAAAACGAACAGCATAAAATACCTCAGGGTAATAATGGACGACACACTGTCTTTCAGAAAACATATTGAAAGTCTAATTAAAAGAGTGCGCAAATTAAGATTATGTTTAAAAAAATTGCGATTTAATCCAGCCCCGCCAACTCCCTTGTGATACTTGAAGTTGATGAGTCAGAAGTGGAGTCTCTTATTCTGCAACTGCGTAATGATTGCGCAATAGGTTGGGATAGTATATCCCTCTTGGTGCTAAAGAGTTGCCGACAGACCTTGACGCCACCTTTGACGTATATTCTTAACTCTTGCATTCAAAAAGGCGTCTTTCCTGATGCGCTAAAGAAAGCTATCATCCATCCAATTCATAAGGGAGGGAACAGGCACTGTGTCAACAATTACAGACCCATATCGATCCTGTCAGCTCTCTCTAAGATACTGGAAAGGATCCTTAATAGCAGTTTAAATAAATTCCTCAACAAACATCAGCTCATAGGTGATAATCAGTATGGGCTTGGCACAGGAATCTCTACTGAAGATGCAGTTCTTGAGCTGACATAATTGGTTGCGAGGCATCTTGATAGTAGAACCAAAAGTCTAGGGATCTTCCTAGACCTTTCTAAAGCATTTGACACAGTCTCTGTTCCCAAACTTATCTCTAAATTGGAACTCCTAGGGGTACGAGGAAATACCCTCGAAATTTTCAAAGACTACCTTAACAACCGGACTCAACGAGTAAAAATTGGAGGGTATATAAGTGAAGAAGTATCGACCACTTACGGTGTACCTTAGGGAAGCATTTTAGGCCCCACCCTCTTCCTAATATACGTCAATGAGTTATGCAGGATGAACATCCCCAACTCCAGGATCATTGCGTATGCAGACGACACCGCAGTCATAGTTCACGGACCAACTTGGGATAGCGCTAAACGCTACGCAGAAGCGGCAATGTCAACTCTGCTGAAATGGCTCAACCTAAACTTGCTTACCCTAAACTGCGACAAAACGTCGTACATTCCCTTCGCTATCCAGCGTAACAACTTGCCCGACAAATCCTTCTCCATAACAGCGCACATCTGTTCCAAACAATCCCCACAATGCTTATGTCCGACGCTCGTAAGAACTGATCATGTGAAATATCTGGGTGTCCATATAGACTGAGGATTACGATGGAACAAACAAGTTGACGCCATTACCACTAGATGTTTGAAACTTTTGCATATTTTCAAATCCCTTAGAGACTCTGCTGCGCCTGATACCTTGAGGATGGTGTATTGTGCATTATGCCAATCCATCATTGGATATTGCATTACAGTATGGGGTGGTGCAAATAAAACCAGTCTTCTGAGAATTGAAAGAGCTCAGAAAGCCGTACTGAAGGTGATGTCGCGCAAACCTTATCGCTATCCCACTACGCAATTATACGCTGAATCTAAAGTACTTTCAGTGCGCCAGCTTTTTGTACTGCAGTCTACCGTTAGAAGAAGCGCTAGCGTTCCCCCAACTGACCCTAAAAAAAGGAAAAAACTACCCCTAAGTACCCCCCACAAAACCGCCTTCGCTCAACACCAATACTACACATTAAGTACATACATATACAAACAAGTTCACAAAAACCTAAACATTGTTGATCTTAATAAACATGAATTGAAATCAAAATTAATGGAATGGCTACTGGAACAGGACTATTTACGAACAGAATCCTTATTTAAGTACGTGTCCTAATTACCTACATATCCCCAATCTCATAACACATGCGCACACTCTCACACACATACACACACCCACACACACACACACACACACACACACATCACGTATATAGTATTACTTTATTTAGCTCTATATTAATTAGTTGCTCAGGTACATCGACACACTCTACTATTATAATAAAGCATCACTTTCTAAGCTGATTCACTGTCTCTCAAGATACAGGTTTCCTAGTTTGAGAGGCAGGGTTTTCCATATTGTGTACAGGTTTCAGTTATTTGATTGTACTGCATTGTGTTACTACCAAAGCTCATCTAAATTGTGTTCATGAATATATAAAACAAAAAAACATGCCTGACATCATTTCACATAAATGAACGGTTTTTAAAAAATATCACAGATTCAAAATTACGCGTAACGAAATAATTTTGGTTGACGGCAACGCGGGCGCAGCGATAGGAGTCACTGACATTTTCCTCGGCTATTAGGTATGTAATCCCAGTATGGGTAGTACATTCCCGTGGGATATTTTCCGACATCCACGTGGGCGAAGCCGCGGGCAAAAGCTAGTACAATAATAATAATAATAACCCGACCAGCGGTTGGGTTATTATTCTCCCCACCGCCGTATCTCTACGTTGACGTTGTGGTGGGGCTTGCGCGCTCTGAACTGTAGGCCTGTGCCCGTAGAGTTTACTTTACTGGAACAGGTCTGGGATGAGGAGCCAGACCAAAGGAGATACAAAAACCCGCAGGGTAGCATGTGGCGAGCTGGTGGGCAATAGCTACCCCACGGACCTTATCTCTCGGAAGAAGTCTTGTTCCTCACCTCTGGCTTGCCTTCATTGGCCGGCTGGAGTGAACACTGACGAGGAACGGAACTCCCACTTCATTTTTGCCTTGATTGGCCGGCTTGAGTGGAGATTCGCAAGAGAAAACGTTCTCGTAGGAAGAAACTATTCCAGTAAGATGCTGGTAGGGATCTTGACCGTACTTCCGGGATTGTCCTGATAGCCATGGAATAGCTCTCCACTCCTCATAAGCACCTCAGGACATGTTGCCCCCTTCTTGCTATGACACTTCGTGCTAGCGACCATTTTCGGGAGCCCATTATTGAGAGTGCAAGTCACCCCCTGCCATTTTCCTGTATATTTTATATAAAATATTGGTCTGGCAGGGGCCATAGTCTTTCCTTAGTTCCAGGTAACTAGCCCATTATAGCCACCCAAATCCATAGCCCAATATGTTTTGTTTCCATGATCGGCAATATTTCTACACCAACCGGAGTTTGTCCTTGGATGCACTTGTATAGTGCGTACAGGAATAATTGTCGGTTGTTGCCTCAACACTTAAAAATGTCTAAGGGGCCTCTGCGGGTTGGGTTCGGCCCCTCGTATGCCTTCCAAAGTTCCGGGACCCCAGGGTCCCGAGATATGGTAAAGACATTAAAATAATAATACCATTTATTGCAGATAAAACAGGCCCATAGAAAAATACCTTAACCTAAACATACATATTCTAATATAAACAAAGCTTGTGTTAATAAATAAGGCTTAGACTATGTTAGTAGCTTTCCACTTTGCACTAGCTTGACTTTGTGCTGTCTTGTGGAACTTGTCCGTGGAAGCGACGGAACACCACGTCCTGCGGCCAAAAGTCTTCTTGTATGACGAGAGGCATATAAAAGTTCGGTAAACGCACGACGAACGCTTTGAAGTTGACGTTCCATTGGTAATATCATATACCATACATCCTGTGGCATTGGCACTTAAGTAAAGTAGTGTTTTTTTATCCTATCTCAATAATAATAGTAAAAATGCTAAATTATACATGTAACACAAGAACAAAGTATTTTAACAATTTATCAGACCCTAAAAAAATGCTACGAAGTTGTGTAAAAGTGTAATTCCAACCCTATCCTTAATTATAACGTATTCGTCTCTATCACACATGTAAAATAATAAGTCAGAGATAAGTTGGTTATTAGGCTAGATAGTAATCAGTTATTAAGAACTATATACATATATAGTTCTCATTAAAGACTCTTTACAGATTAAGGAACACTGTCAATCAGTCTGCATTACTAACTGCCTATCATGGATATGTTGAGGCGCGCGTGGAACATAACTAATCGGACGGTGAGCTACCCATTGCTCACCATCCGCAAGCCCGCGCGTACTGTGGCCGGGAATCGGCCTGCGACTCAAAACGCCCAGGGCGTCTCCTCCGGCGGTTAGGGGCGTGAGGGCGCAACATTTGCCTCTCCTTCACGCGTTCCGCCTCCTGCTTCGCGGGCATTAAGGCTCGTGCGATATCGCGGGCGCTACAAGGGTTGCGCTGCCTGTAGCGCCCGCGATATCGCGCTGATCTGCACAAGCCTTTACTGCTTCGCAGAAGGAGGTGACGGCCTCCCATGCCCTCTCGCTCCGTACCATGGCCTGGACCATAGCCGACCATAGCGGTGCGATCACCGCCGCCGATCGCCTCTACGAGGACACGGCGATGCTCAGCCCAAGCTGGGCAGACCTCCACCGTATGCTCCACCGTGTCCTCCAGGTGATCCATGTAATGGTGACACCCGGGCGTTTCCTCCCGCCTTATCCGGAACAGGAACCTCCTGAAATAACCGTGTCCAGTGAGGACCTGCGTCAGACGGAAGGTAAGGACGCCGTGGCGCCTCTTTAGTCACTCCTCAAAGAGAGGACTTATCGCCGTAATTGTGGCGTGCCCAGAACTGGGTTGATATTGATATTGGGCTGATATTCGCACTCTCCATGACGCCATGGGATCCCGCCGGAGCTCTGTTCACTGTGCCGTGATTTCTCGCGGCAGTGGAGTTAAGTCCCGGTGTTTCTTCTCCTCGCGCCACTCCTACATGTGCTCGAGGCTGACCGACCCCTTGATAATTCAAAAGTACTTGTAATTGGTTTATTTGAAATAAATGCTTTGAGTTTTGAGTTTGAGTTTGAGCGGCAAAAGAATTAGGTACACAATCCGTTAAAATTTTAACCGTCTGCCTATTACGGTTCATTAGATACAGCCCGCTGACAGACAGACGGACAGTGGAGGAATAGTAGTAGGGTTCCATTTGACACCCTTCGGATACGGTACTCTAAAAATGCATACGAAAGATTTTACCGAGGTCATATTGATGTTTTTGTCTACCAAAAAAAAGGAAATTCGGAGAAAACATCTACTCATATTTTACGTATTTTAAACTGCAACCGTTTCGCTATTAGGGGTAGGTGCTTAGAATTTAATGAACATCTCGAATCCTATTAATTTACATATTTCCTACTAATCCTATTTCCTACTAATTCCTACTATTCCTACTATAATCCTACTAATATTGTAAATGCGAAAATTTGCGAGGATGAATGTATGTTTGTTACTTTTTCACGCAAAAACCACTGAACGGATTTGGATGACATTTGGCACACAGATAGTTTATAATCTGGATTAACACATAAAATACTTTATTCCCACGGGCTCAAGACTAATGCGGGTGAAACCGCGGGGCGCTGTATACTTATTTATCTCGTGCTATATGCATACATCGTAGCTCACGAATTTGTAAATGCATCTCAAAGTGTATGAAAGTATGAACGACATAAAAATGAGTCAGTCGAGTCACGTGTGACGGGTCTCACATGTAGCGGGAACTTCTAATTAGGGCCGATTGTTGCGAGACGCGGCTAGGATAATCTTGCTTCGTTGATAAAGCTGTGTTAATTGCGTCGTATTTTTTTATGACGACATGATAGCGCGACTATTTTTCTCGACTGTCTGCGTGTGAGGGATGGCGTTCGCTCATGGCGCCTCGTTAGCGTTGATTTGTCGCCACTAGTTAGTCTGTTTGCTCCAGTAAGTGCGAGGATTTAGACGAAACGAACGGCTTAGCCTTGTATTATCTTTGCAGACAAAGGCACAATACTATAAACTACGTTTATACTAATCATAAATTTTGTGGCTCACGTCATATCACACAAGTATATTCAGTGGTTATGAACTTCCAATCTTATATAGGTTTGAACCACAAAAAAAGCTAGAGATGTATGAAAGATGAAGACATGTTGCGACGACACCAAATAAACTGGTATGACGGCAGGACGAAGCTGATAATGGTGGCGGTCCGGCTTCAGTGTCACTGCAGTGGCTCGCTGACCAAGAGCTTCGATAAGCTCTCTCTCTTTTGTCTCGACTTTAATCTTACATTAGTGTTGGGGTCATTTTTTCTCATCGTTTCTCTCGATTTTGCCCTATTTTCTGTGATTGAGTAACTACATTAAATCCTACATAGGAGTTTACTTCGTTAGTTTTCGTCACATAATGCTTTTATTTAATTAATGTATAAAAAATATTGTAGGTGGACCTTCTTGCCCATTCTTCCCCATACGAAAATACCTTTTGGAAGGGAAAACTAGAATGAATGATATTATTTGTACATTTTTACGTTAAAAAGTGCCTACTTGAATTAAATTATTAGACTTTTTGGGTTTGACTTTAGGTGAATAAGTATTTCGGGCCACCGACTGTATTGTATAATACAGGTTGAATTTTGAGACGGGGCAATAAGGGCAGGTACATTTTCCCGTAGGTAACTATAACGGTTAAGGAACCGTTGTAGTTACCTGCAGGAAAACGTTCTTAGGAGGCTGTCCTTAACCATAGGAATAATTGCTAACAGCATTCACAGATTTTGAAAAAAATGGGACAGTCAGCTAGAAACACGTAAATGCTCACATTATGTCTGTGTAAAGTTACACACTGTAAACGAATAGTGTTGATAAGAGCTACGTGTGAACGTGAAGGTCGCGACAATACTGGCGCCAGTTGATATCAACTGCTACATAATCTATGGATTATCCATGTTTATTTACTTAGTAAGTACTTCAAGCACACAAATGTACAGACGCGGAATTAATGCCATAGGCATTTTCTACCTATCAACCTTTTGGTGATGCAGAGATAAACATTAGTAGGTGCAATTCCGTAAATTGAGGTATAAATATTTATTTAATTATACAGACACCTATCATATACACTCGCGGACTCCTAAATCGAGCCACCCAGCAAATTGTTCACATTATGCACATCGTTCGAATATCGCGCCGGCCAGAAAAGTGACATACTAGCAGTACGTCCAAGCAATAATAGGGCTGGCAGACTAAAAAACATAAGTCCAGAAGTGAAACTTTTCAGGAACAACTAAAAACTGTATAAAAAAATAGCGTTAAACTATAAATTCAACTTTATTGGAATATTGAGATGTTTTTAATTAATACTAACATGCACGTAAATATAATTTGATAAAAATATAATAAAAAGCGATTTTAGTGACTTATGTTAGAAAGAACACTGTGTACCTAGTAGGTACTTGTGACTTAAGTGTATGAGAACAGTAAAAATAATTATAAACTATGTTTTAGTTGACATTCAAAAGTTACTTCTATGAACGTAAAATTAATTTAGCATACATCATTTATATATTAGCCTATATTTATAATTTATATTCAACTATTTATTCATCTTCTTCACTATCTAAAATATTACGTACATTGTTCACAGAAGGCAAATCTAAATAAAATCTATGAAAAACGTCGGGTATTAAGGAGAGTAAAGAAATCAGATCATCTTTCTTTTCTTTTGATATCGGTAAGGGCTGTACCGATATAACAGGAATAGTGTGGCATAATATGGCAGAAACTCGACGTTTCAAGTTAAATTTGTAAAAATTACATTCCGTGTCCAATGTGTCTTTGTAGGAGATTACGCCAAATTCAGAATCATAGCGCAACCACTTTTTATCGAGCCATTTAAATTGTCGCCCTTCTACATCTTTGTTTCTTAATACTAATGGACCCTTTAACAATGAAGAAAAATCTAAAAAGTCGGAACTGCGCATTTCGACAACTTCAAATTTTTTACTGCTCGATCTGATGAGTTGAATCCAATCATGCGGGTGATAAATCTGCAAATCCGTTTTCTTTTTCTTTTTTTCAATGATGCTATGATCCGTGTCCACTTCCAAGTGGCTATGACCCGGAACCATGAACTTGTGGTCTATGACATCTATGTCTAATTTCTGCAAAGCCCAAGTCAACATTGAACTGACATGAGAATTTCGGTTCTGACCGCCACAAGTATCAGAATAAAATATTACATGTCTTGTATTCTCAGGTACGTATGTTTGGAGATGTTTGAAAAGACATGATGCTATTTGATTAGCTCCTCTAGCAGCTATGGTTTCATACCATATGTAACACACAGCTTTTCCAGTTTTGTTGTCATGGACAGTCAGGTTGAACGTCCACAACTGGCGTTTGTAGAAAGCTACAGAAGAGCTGAGGGCTGGAGTGGGTAAACACTGTTGTAAGTCAAATGTGTAAACTTGCACAGTACTGTCACTTTTATTTACTTGAGTATCACATTTTTTCATTTCGTATGCTTGATCTGCGGCAGTCTTGTGATGTTCATGTTGGGCAATTAGTTCAGTTTTCACCTGATCTTCCTGACATAGTTGAATTTGCATCTTGAATTTATCACAAGTATAACATGTGTCGGCACGGGGCTTTTTGAACGATAATCCTAATTTGTGGAATTCTTGACTATAAATTTTTACTGAAGGTAGACTGTCGCGGTTTTCACAAAATAAATCATACATTTTCGTAATAGTGAGATGAGAAGGCAAGTACTTTTTTGATGTAGTTTTTCTTGTGTAATGGCTCTCATAGGATGGAAATGATAAAATATGTTCCTTAATTTCTTGTCTTTTTTCATCAGAAATCTTATGTTTGGGTATACTCTTCCCACGGTTATCATCTGTTTGAGTGCCACCTATCGACGACCGTTTTTTCGTGGCAACTGTTTTTATAAAATTATCGCTTTCGCCTAACGTCTTTAAAAGGCATCCCCGACAAATGGGTTCACGCTTCCCGTGAATTAATAAAAAATATTTGTATGTTTTCATGCGATTCTTTTGTTGGTCAGGATCTAGTGTGCGTTGTCTTTGAGTGGCCTTGACGTGTATTTCAATTAAAGATGCCATATAAGTTGTTCTCTTGAGATATGTTCCCATTTGCCAATATTCTTTGAAAATAGCTTGTCTATCGTTCAATGATATACGCTCTTTGCATTTCATTCGACACGTCCCTAGCTCTTTCATTGTTCTGCTGGAAACAACTTTACCTTTTAATGTTTTATATGATTGACCTGTGTTGCGTTTTATTTTCTTTTCTTGTTTCGTAATGCGAATACTTTTTTTTGGAGATGTTTCGACCGCATGTGGCGTGTCGGCTCTTCGGTCAGTATCGGTGGATGTCGACGAATCTACTGCTGTTTCAGGGAGTTCGAAATGTGGATCCAGAACAGAATCATCACTTGAGAAATCCATTTCTCGATTAATAAACATGACGCCAGTGTGGCCTGATGATGTGGAAGGCATTGGTTCTTCTTCCGCTATTGTCCCTGTAGATTGTTGTTCATTTCGTTCATCTAAAAATAAAAACATACTATAGAGGCTAAAAAAATTATTATTTTAATCATTTATTTATGATTGATGCTAAAATGAACAAATCACTGATGATTTCTGTTAAAACTACAATGAAAGATAAATATATTACTTTCTGATTTAAATCAAACACATGGCAAACTTACCTTCAACATTTGTGTTTCTCCTCATCACCATCTCAACTAATTTCTTTCCTCGCTGACAATCCATAGTAATTGGGAATATTTTTAAATAAAATGACACACACCACAACTGTTCTGTTAACAAATCAGAGCAAAACTAACTCGACTAGTGTGACCCAAATCACTACAGTTACCACTTCAGTTTTTTGTAAGCAATAAATTATAATTTGAGTACCTACCCTCGAATTAAAAATCGAGATAACACGACGCACTTGACGTTCCTAATAACATAAGTCACTTTCTGTGTCCATGAAGTCCGAGAGCTTCAAGTGTTCCTTTTAACATAACTCAACTTATGTTTTTTATAACGCCGCAAGATTAATGCGATTCAAGAGGTTGAAAAAGGACGCCACTTAGATTCAAGCCCGAACAAGCGAATATGACTTATGTGCTTTAGTCTGCCGATGTATTGATGTAAATTAATAATTTTGGTACAAAGAAAAAATAAAGCATGTTTTTGACTTATGTGCTTTAGTCCGCCGACCCGACTTATAATAGTAGAGAGTCCGACCTCGGAACGACGTTCATTCATCTTTTTAATATATGAAAAGTATTTTAAATAAAATTTAGTGTGTTAGAAAATATATCGCAAGTGGATTGGCAAAACGATAAATAAATAAAAATTCAAAAATGTTTTTTTGAATTTTTATTTATTTATATTTATAAGTGAAAACTTCTTTAGCGGCGTTGTGCACTTTTTTTGGGTAAAAAATGTTAAACTCGCGTCAGGACACGTGACCTGATCGAAAATTCGTAAGACGGACGGGGAGTAGACAGCCGGCGCGGCGCGGCGTAGGAGAGGAAGTATCCCCCTCTCTTTGTACAGCGCGGCGAAAATGTATGCGTGCGCGGTGCGCCTGCTGTTTCGTTTAGTCGGCGCAGGATGCTTGCGCGAATGTTCGTGTGTGTTTATGTTACAGCGTGCCACGAGATTTCAACATAAACTTTGCAGACGATAAAAATCAACTATTAATTGAATTTTTAAATAATGAATTTGGTTTAACTATGTCAAATGATCGCAATCTTAGCGCAACGAAATTAAAAACTACTATTGATGCGGTCTTTATTAGACATTTAAATAGATTCGAATCAGAACTGTTCGTTTCTTACTTCAGCTATCATAAACTGTCCCTTTCAGGGACACTGGGTGGGGACAGTCCTAGGTCTGCGTAAATAAATAATTTGTAAAATAATAATAATAATAACAATACTAACCTACTTATTTAAGCACCATTGTTACTAACACCACTATACTAACAAAATTATGGCCCTTAGTCTGAAATAAAGTTGTATTTAATTTAATTTAATTTTTTTTTAGAGATTGGCAATGATGGTTCTGGTAATAATGATGGTGAAAAAGTCGTCGAAATTATGGATGAAAGTTGATTTTTCTAAGAGATAAACTTTTAATGTAATATAAATTGTCATTTTTGTGTACGATAGCGCAATAAATAAATATTGTATTCTACCACATAAATGATAGTACTTTCATACTGATAATTAAAGCAATTCGTGCAAAATTATGCCCTAACCATTTCAAAATATCAAAAATGCACAACGTTAAAGGCTCTTTCAAACAGGCGCGACACGCGACGCGACACAAAGACACCGCTCGTCGCGCGACGAGCGGTGCACAGTGGAACGAATGTATGGAAGCGGTTGGACGTAGACATGTCCGAAAAATAAGAGTAAAATTATGACAAACTAATGATGCCATCTTATTCGATTACTTAATGCCTTCATAAATTGTGGTGATGAATTTCTTCATAACTCCCATATTTCGGGAGTAATTTGAGAAAATGTGAAATTTTACTATGAAAATGAGTGTATTGAGCTCTCTCCCTCCTGATTCCGGGCTTGTTTCAAGTAGCGGTCTCTAATATCGTAATGCTATTACTAAGAGCTATATTTAATACTAAGACACATAGTGCGCCAAATGTGCACTTTCTGGGATAAAAGGAAATGAAAATTTAAAAAAAAAAACGTTTTTTCCCCATTTGTATTTACTTTAAACCGCAGACAGACTTATTAAGAGGTCTATAAATATATTATATATATACAGAAATATATATTAACAAAAATATTCACAAGAACTGATGAGAGTATGACTTTTAAGTAAGTTGATAATAAATTACCTAGTTTCATTAAAAGTACAATAAATAATTAAGACGTAAGCTCTAATTTACTAAGTTACACATTTTAAAACAATAACATCATTTAATTATCTTCGTCATCATCATCATCATCAATTAATTCAAATTCAGAATCGATGTCCGCTAAATCATTTATGTTAACAAATTCGATATCACTTTTCTCAGAATCCGTAAGCTCATAAAATTCCTTAAAAGAAGATTTTTTTACAAACTTATTTCCTTTTGGACGGATACTTGTAACAAGTGGATCAGAAGACAGTAAAAGATTGTGCATAATATCTTCATTGCATGAGATACTGCTATGCTTTCGAGAATGCCCCTCTCTATATTTTCTAAAATCTTTATTTCTAGCCTCAGATGCCTCTTCGGATAGAAAACCAATGGGCACAATTGACATGTTCTGAACTATGTCTGGCCCATGCATTAAAATTTTATGAAGTGAAGAAGGCATATAATACCATGGGTATAACTCCACGTAAAGCTTAGCAGTATCAAAGCAGAACTCTCGGAATTTAGTTACGTTGATCTTCTCTCCTGATGAAATACACTGCAAGATCACACAGATTTTTCTTAAAAGCATAGCATCTATTCCGGTCAGTTCAGCAGATTTAGTGTAGTTTTCAAAAAATCTCCTTGCCGAGTTGCCATTGTTGGTGGATCCACTGCCTTGTTTCACAACATCGAGAAGTAAGCCCGTTTCTCTTCTTACAGCCTCTTGAACTCTTTTCTTCCTGTCATCAACTTGCCTTTTTGCTATATCACCCCTTACTTGCCATGATTTTATGTCTAATTTGTAGGAAATGTGTAATAAGCATTCCATTGAGCGAATCCAAGCGTGAAGGGTGCTTAAGCTATATTTATACATGTCCTCGTTTGCGTGTTTATCTTTGATTAACTCTAAATTATTCATTTCTTTAGGACAAGCCTTGCATATGTCACACACTGAAGCTGCTGTATTGGATATAATGGAATGAATTTTACCATCAATCATTGTCAACAGCAGTTGGTGTTTGACACTAATTCCATCAGTGATGGTGGATGGAGTTAAGGCTTCAATCTCTGCTTCGATTTCAGCCATCTCTCTCTGCACATTTTCTTTGGTTTCCTTTATAAACTTAAACAATATTGGCCGGCAAAATGAAGTGGAAGATGGTCGCTCGTTTTCCCAAATTGTTACACCTTTTGAGACGAGCCGCAGTGGTACAAGACTAATCATAAAATTACTAGCAAGATCGATTTGCTCATCTTCACTCGTCCTTTGATGATAAATGCTTTGGCTAGATGATCCGTCAAAACCCCATTTGCTGGTCAATACGAGCTGTTGATTGGGATCAACAGGGGTTTCTAACGACCTAATAAGTCTTCTTGAGGTTAAATCCATCAAGGCTTGTAATTTGATTTTTGCAGAGCTCTCTGTAACTGTGAGATCTTCTTTGGCCGGATAGCACTTAATTTTTTCTTTAACCAACATGTAGTAACTCGGGTATTGAAGAGCTCCTTCTTGAGTGTTGAAATCCCGAAGAGTGTTATAGCGCCATTTCGATAAGTTCATCGATACATAAAGAGCCAATGCCTTCAAAGGGGATATTTCCCGTACCTGAATTGATTTACCTTCAATGAAGGCTTTGATTTTTGAGGCCTCTTCTGGATTCTCCGTCAAGTATTTCATAACATAAGCTGTATCGCTTTGTCCTGCCTTTTGAAGCGCCCTTTCGGCCGAAAACATAATTTCAGCGCTGCTACTGCTGCATGAAAGACTATCTTCAGTGGTGCGTCTTCTTTTTTGCCGGTTACTAAGGTCCTCAAAAGATTTACGAGGACTAGGATGTGTACAAGTTGAAGCATCAGATTTAGCAGGAGAAATTATGGGCTCGATGACGTCACTTATATTTTCTGTAGAAGGTTCCATATTTTCATTCTGTAATTCCGGCCATTGAATTGCAGCCTGTAGCCAAATCTCATGTTTCTTCCGAAACTTATCTGTGCTTCTTCCAGACTGTGTCCATTTTGCATAAATGCGGTAGCAAAATCGACGACACCAGTCTTTTAAACTTGTTTCAGCACTTTCACATAACTGAACACAACTGTTATCTTTTAAAACACTGAACAAATAGTTAAAGTCGCGTAAATCTTTATGTGCGCGTGCGCATAAAGCAACGTGAATATCAAGATTTGTATTAAAATTTGGAAAATACATTGCGAGATTAGCTTGGATACAACGAGGTGTAAATCAACACTGATTTTAAAGTTACTAATAGTGACCTATTTATATAAAATCCAGGTATCCCAGGTATCCTTTGTTAAATATTGCAAGGTAATTAGTTATTGTGATAATTAGTAAATGATGCATGCTAAATTAGTGTATTAAGAGCCATTTAGTAATTAAATAATAGCAATGTTCTTATCAGTAATCATTAGTGCATCAGTTTTATATGTAAACCTTAAGTCCCTAATTATATATCCTAATTAGCTTATATCTTCTCTAATTGGCTGATCAGAAATGTTATTGTAATAAGGTAAACCTTTAGAAAAACGGTTTTAATCAACAAAATAAACAAAAAATTAAAAAATTGTGTTATAAAATAAACATCACTCTTTATCCCAGAAAGTGTACATTTGGCGCACTATGTGTCTTAGTATTAAATATAGCTCTTAGTATTAGCATTATGATATTAGAGACCGCTACTTGAAACAAGCCCGGAATCAGGAGGGAGAGAGCTCGATACACTCATTTTCATAGTAAAATTTCACATTTTCTCAAATTACTCCCGAAATATGGGAGTTATGAAGAAATTCATCACCACAAGTTATGAAGGCATTAAGTAATCGAATAAGATGGCATCATTAGTTTGGCATAATTTTACTCTTTTTTTTCGGACATGTCTACGTCCAACCGCTCCCATACATTCGTTCCACTGTGCGGTGTCTTTGTGTCGCGTCGTGTGTCGCGTCTGTTTGAAAGACTCTTTATATTCAAGTTTTCACTTCTGCCGGCACTCCCGGAGTGCAACACGTCGTTTTTTTTTTTTTTAAACATTTTAAGATATACACCAATTGAAAGAGCTTTTTAAGGAGAACCTTTGCTACTAACTCGACTTCTACCAATTGTTAGTCAATTTGAAGTTAATGACCTAAATAGTTGACTACTTTGCCACCTAAGTTTAGGAATGTTCTTGGCGCCCAATAGCCATAAGAAATATATCAATGGATAGTGCGTTTTAAGCGAAACATTTTTTATTAAAACGAATTAAACGTTATAGGAATGAGTCCAATGTCTGAAAAAAAAATATTAGTCATAGTCTGGCCTTATTTTTTTGAAATGAAATGAAATGAAATTTTATTTGCAAGAATTGTAGTACATAGAGATGGTCGGGTTTTTTAACAAGTTCTAAAACAATTCGCTAAAACTAGCATGTAAAATGACATAGATTAAATAAGAAGCTAATAAAATTGGAACATACATCATTGTTATTTTAATAAGAATAAACATGTCAATCATTTGTCAAATTATATTAGTAAAATGTCAGTGTAAATCTTTAAAATTTAGGTACTCATTCACAGAATAGAACCACTTGCGATATATTTATTTGATATATAAATTTGGTATAAAATACTTTTCATCCATTAACCAGATGGGTAAAGGTCGTATCTAGGTCGAATCTTAGACTATAATAATATATATTTTTTTTTAATATAAAAAATAATAATAAAATATAAATAAATAAATAATGTTGTATATTATAAAGGTACCTGTCAATTTTATTCAAAAGTGTTATTTTCGATCGCCTCGACGAGGATACAGCGATGCTCCGCCCAAGCCGGGCAGACCTCCACCGTATGTTCCACCGTGTCCTCCGGGCGATCCACACAATGGTGACATCCAGGCGTTTCCTCCCGCCTTATCCTGTACAGGAACCTCCCAAAACAGCCGTGTCCAGTGAGGAAATGCGTCAGGTGGAAGGTGAGGACGCCGTGGCACCTCTCTAGCCACTCCTCAAAGAGGGGTCTTATCGCCGCAATTGTGGCGTGCCCAGCGCTAGGTTGCGACAATCGCACTCTCCATGACGCCATGAGATCCCGCCGGAGCTCTATCCGCTGTGCCGGATAACGCCGGGACTTAACTCCACTGCCGCGAGAATTCACGATTCTCGCGGCAGCGGAGTTAAGCCCCGGCGTTTCGCCTTCTCGCGCCACTCCCAGATTTGCGCGAGGACCTTTGTCTCCAGATTCCATGGTGGTTATCCGGCAAGGAGGCTCGCCGCCTCACAGGAGACGTGCGGTATCCTTGGGCCAGCCGGATGGCCTGACCCTCTGGAACGCGTTCAACCGGTGGGCTGGCCGCAGCCTTAGTGAACGCGCCCACACCGGTGCCCCGTAAAGGGCCATGGACAGCACGACCCCCGCGTAAAACTTCAGGCAGGAAGTGTTTAGACCCCCTAAATTGGACAGGAGCCGCTTCAACGAAGCCCCGGCCCGCTCCAGTCTGGGAGCCAAACGTCAGAAGTGTTTGACGAAATTCCACAGGCTGTCGAGGACGAGTCCCAGATACTTCATCGTTGACTCGCACCGATGTGAACACCTCCCGCCATTACCTCGGAACCCGACGGTGGCGTATTCCGAGGACCATGAAAACCCATGGCCTCGGACTTGTGCAGGGCCACCTCGAGTCCCAACTGCCGGATCCTGTCGACGATTGTCGCAACCCCGCGTGTCGCTAAGTCAGCCGCTGCCTGGTACGACCTCCGCTGCGCCAGGACCAATATGTTGTCAGTGTAACAAACGACGCTGATGCCGCTAGCGAGGTCGGCGCGCAGCACCCAGTCGTATCCGATGTACCACAGATGCGGCCCCAGGACCGATCCCTGTGGGACACCGCACGACATCTCCTGCCGGTTCCACTCTCCCCGGTGACCGGGGTAGATGGCGGCCTTGTCCGTCAAATAGGCCTCGACCACACGACAGAGGTAGGTCAGCGTCCGGAGATACCGGAGTGCCTCCCTGATGCAACTCCAAGGCAGGGTGTTGAAGGCACTAGCGATATCTAGAGACACCGCCAAGACGATCCCACCCCGGGCCACAGCATCCCCGTCGTGAGCGTCCGCATGGGCATGATGGCGTCCACCGTAGAGCGCCCCCTGCGGAAACGATACTGGCTCTCCGCCAGATCGGGCTCCACCCGCACCAGCTGCCCGACGAATGTCAGTGACTTCTATCACTGCGCCCGCGTTGCCGCCAACCAAAATTATTTCGTTACGCGTAATTTTGAATCTGTGATACTTTTTAAACCATTAATTTAAATGAAATGATGTCAGGCATATTTTAATTTAAATTAAATGCTGAATTTAAGTGACATAGTTTATTGGATAAGGATTAATATAATACCGGTCAAAATAGCTTCGAAAATAAAAATGAAATTTTTATCAAAGTCTGAAAGATAAAAATGGTTATTGTGTATAAATATTTCTTAAAATAAAAAGTATAAAAAAAAAATAGAGTTCCGCCGGTGTCGGGAGCATGGTCCAAGCTACCGGTGGTTAGGGCTGCAGATACAGGAATCTCCTCGCAATGCGGGCCGTATCGAGGAGTACTGCTTTCTGAATCAGGCGTTTGATCCAACCGCCGAACGAGAGCCTCGAGAGATGTTGATCGAGGTTTTTGGCCATCAGGCCATTAGCCGTTACGACAATCGGCACAATGATGGCTGAGCTCACATTCCACATGTCAACAACCTCGTGTGCTAAGTCGAGATATTTTATTTGCTTCTCTTTCTCAGCTTTCAAGAGGTTCTCGTCATGTGGAATGGTAACTTCGACTATCATTGCGTGGCGCGCTAATTGGTCTATCACCACTATATCAGGCTTATTGGCAACAATAGTCCTAGTCATTTATGATAGACCGATCCCAGTACAACGTGGCATGGTCATTTTCGAGAACTGGGTCGGGCACATACTTGTAATACGGTACCTCAGAGTCTACAAGTTTATATTTCAAAGCAAGTTGCTGGTGAATAATCCTGGCCACTTGGTTATGTCTGTACAAGTACTCGCCGTTAGCTAGACGCGAACAACCAGAGATAATATGTATGATGGACTCACCCGGACGATGGCATGCCCGACACACGTCAACCGTAAACCGAAACGTAGCCAGGATACGGACGCTAAGAAACCTACACCAGGCTCGTGAAGAGCCCGATAGAAGCGCCCGTGAAGTGCCTTGCTTTGCCATACCTCCTTGCGGTCATCTATAGTAAGTACTACAGGTTTGCGCCAGTTCTCTTTAGCCATGGAGAGCGGGGTGAGCCCGTTGTCCACTGCGACCACATCATGGTGCATCCCCACATGGCTTTAAGAAAATATTCCCTTAGGCTGCACACCTCGCGGTTGTGGAGGGTCTTTGCATTTAAAAAGCCTCGATCTCCGCATTTCCGCGGGATGTACAGTCTCATCACTGATGAACGTGGGTGATGCATCCAGTTTGCGGTCAGGAGTGTACGTACCCTCCTGTCTAGGGCGTCAAGTTCGGTCTGAGTCCATTTGAGTATGCCGAACGAGTACATCACGACCGGCATGACCCAACTGTTGAAGGCGCGCACCTTGTTTCCGCCTGTTAGAAAACTAATTAATACCTTCTTCAGGCGACCAAAGAAGCGCTCCTTCAACGATTGCTTTGTCAGCAACGTTGATGCCTAACGATTCCGACATACCCAAATACCTATAGTTTTCGGCTGAGGTCCGAGAGTTGGATTCCCTCGGATTCCATAATCTCCCCTCGCTTTACTTGCATGACTGCACATTTGTCCACACCAAATTCCATCCTGATGGCGCCACTGAATGTTTCAGTTACCTTCAGTAGCTCCATCAGTCGCAACTTGTTGGGGGCAAAGAGTTTCAAGTCATCCATGTAGAGGAGGTGAGATATGACCTGACCACCTCTCCTCAGCCTATAGCCCAGACCCGAATCCTCTAGCAGTGTGCTTAGAGGATTCAGAGCTAAGCAAAACCAAAGTGGACTTAAACTGTCGCCCTGGAATATTCCCCGTTTAATCTATATAGGCTCGTCATTCCCCTGGGTCTGTTAACATCCTGGGTAGCGAAGGATCGTCCTCCATTGCCCCATACATGACATCAGGAAGTTGTGCAGAGTTGCATCTACTTTATACAACTCTAGCACCCTCATGAGCCATGTATGTGGCACCGAGTCATAGGCCTTCTTTTAGTCTATCCAGCATGTCGACAGATCCTTGCGGGATCAACGAACCTGTTGGCTTATGGCCATGTCGATGAGGAGAAGCTCCTTATTACACGTCCGCTAGGTGGCGCTGCGTTGTAAACAAAGAATTTGATAGTGCTCCCGTAATTTAAATTTGTAAAATATTAAATGTGCTCAACAGACAGTGAATAGTGCATAAAAGTGGAAAAGGCCACCAAAAGCAACTATTGTAGTGTTATCAGTGACATTAGCAGTGTAATAACTATAAAAAAAGTGACAACAAAATTATGTGCACAAATATCTAACAAATCAGTGTAAACAGCCAATGAACCAAAAGAAAGAAGTGTGTGAAAACTCCGAATCCTTTATAGTAAAGATAAATCTAAAGTGAACTTGAACAATCATAAGGAATACACAAAAAGTCCGGATCTCGTCAACATTTAGTTTTCATTCCAATTTTCTTTTTTGATCTTTTTATGTTTTATTTTGATTTGTAGCCTTTTAAGCTTGTTTTCGGTTTCCGATTTACCAAAAACTGCGTGTAAAATAAATATAACAATGGAAATTTGATGAAACTATTTTTGAGACGTGTTGACGGTTGTGTTTCCAGAGCTATTATTTTATTATTATAATTATTATATTTTTGTCTTAACATATCTCGGGACCATGGGGTCCCGGTCCTTTTGAAGGCGTACGAGGGGCCGAAGCCAACTCGCAGAGGCCCTTTAGACGTTTTGAATTAAATGGGGCACCAACCGACGATTATCCCTGTTCGCACTATGCAAGTGCAAGGACAACCCCCGGTCGGTGTAGGACTATTGCAGGATATGGTAACAAAGATATTAGAGTAGGTTTGGGTGGCTAAAGTGGAATGGTTACCTGGAACTATGGAAGGACTATAGCCCCTGCCTGATCAATGTTTTATATTTACACGGATAAAATGGTAAGGGGTGACTGGCACACTCAATAATGGGACCCCGGAAACGGTCGCTAGCAAATAGTGACGTCGCGACAAGGGGGCAACATGTCCTGAGGTTCTTGAGGAGTGGAGAGGTATTTCACGGCTTTCAGAACAATCCCAGAGCCCGGAAGATGGTCAAGATCCTTACTAGTACTTACTGGAATACTTCCTTCCTCCGAGCACGTTTGCTCTTGCGAATCTCCACTCGAGCCGGCCAATTAAGGCAAGAATGAGGTGGAAGCTCCGTTCTTCGTCAGTGTTCACTCCAGCCGGCGAATAAAGGCAAGCCAGTGGTGAGGAACAAGAATTCTCTAAACTAAACTCTACCGGCACAGACCTAGAGTTCGGAGCGCGCAAGCCCCACCACGACGTCAACGTAGAGATACGGCAGTGGGATTATTATTATTTAATTGGTCTTTGACATTTCTCGGGACCCTAGGGTCCCGGACCTTTGAAAGGCGTACGAGGAGCCGTAGCCAACGCGCAGAGGTCTGTTAGATGTTTTTAAGTGTTGAGGCACCAACCGACGATTATCCCTGTATGCACTATACAAGTACACCCAAGGACAACCCCCGGTTGATGTAGGACTATTGCAGAACATGGAAACAAAACATATTGGGTTATGGATTTGGGTGGCTATGGATTAGTTACCTGGAACTATGTAAGTACTATGTCCCCTGCCTGATCAATGTTATCCGTGTATTACACGGATAAAATGGCAGGGGGTGACTTGCACACTCAATAATGGGCCCCTGAAAACGGTCGCTAGCACATAGTGTCGTAGTGACAAGGGGGCAACACTTCCTGAGGTGCTTGAGGAGTGGAGAGGTATTCCACGGCTATCAGGACAATCCCGTAAGTACGGTCAAGATCCCTACCAGCATCTAACTGGAATACTTCCTTCCTCCGAGCACGTTTGCTCTTGCGAGTCTCCACTCAAGCCGGCCAATCAAGGCAAAAATGAAGTGGGAGTTCCGTTCCTCGTCAGTGTTCACTCCAGCCAGCCAATTAAGGCAAGCTAGAGGTGAGGAAAAAAACTTCTCCCGGGAGAAACCGTCCGTGGGGTCGCTACTGCCCAACAGCTCGCCACATGCTGCCCTGCGGGTTTATGTATCTCTCTTGGTCTAGCTCCTCATCCCAGACCCGTTCTGGCAAGTAAACTCTGCCGGCACAGACCTAGAGTTCTGAGCGCGCAAGCCCCACCACGACATCAACGTAGAGATACGGCGGTGGGGTTATTATTATATTCGTTTATTCATTTAAAATCTTAAAATTTACATTTTTAAATATTTCTTAAAATAAAAGTATAAAAGAACATTTAAAAATATAAAAAATAGAGTTCCGCCGGGTGTCGGGAGCAGGGTCCAAGCTACCGGTGGTTAGGGCTGCAGAGACAGGAACCTCCTCACGATGCGAGCCGTATCGAGGAGTACTGCTTTCTGAATCAAGCGCTTGATCCAACCGCCTAACGAGAGCCTCGAGGGATGTTGATCGAGGCTTTGGGCCATCAGGCCATTAGCCGTTACGACAATCGGCACAATGATGGCTAAGCTCACATTCCACATGTCAACAACCTCGTGTGCTAAGTAGAGATATTTGATTTGTTTCTCTTTCTCAGCTTTCACGAGGTTCTCGTCATGTGGAATGGTAACATCGACTATCATTGCGCGGCGCGCTAATCACTACTATAAGATCTATCACTACTTTATCAGGCTTATTTGCTATAATAGTCCTGTCAGTAATGATAGACCGATCCCAGTACAACGTGACATGGTCATTTTCGAGAACTGGGTCGGGCACATACTTGTAATACGGTACTTCAGAGTCTACAAGTTTATATTTCAAAGCAAGTTGCTGGTGAATAATCCTGGCCACTTGGTTATGTCTGTGCAAGTACTCGCCGTTAGCTAGACGCGAACAACCAGAGATAATATGTCTGATGGACTCACCCGGACGATGGCATGCCCGACACACGTCAACCGTACCGTCCTTCATAATATTTCTCCGGTAGTTATTCGTCAAGATAACTTCGTCCATAATTGCACAGATAAAACCTTCGGTTTCCCCGAAAAGGTCACCGAAACGTAACCAGGATACGGACGCTAAGAAATCTACACCGGGCTCGTAAAGAGCCCGATAGAAGCGCCCGTGAAGCGCCTTGCTTTGCCATACCTCCTTGCGGTCAGCTGTAGTAAGTACAACAGGTTTGCGCCAGTTCTCTTCAGCCATAGAGAGCGGGGTGAGCCCGTTGTCCACTGCGACCACATCACGGTGCATACCCACATCGGCTTTAAAAAAATATTCCCTGAGGCTGCACACCTCGCGGTTGTGGAGGGTTTTTGCATTTAAAAAGCCTCGATCTCCGCATTTCCGCGGGATGTACAGTCTCGTCACTGATGAACGTGGGTGATGCATCCGGTTTGCGGTCAGGAGTGTACGTACTCTCCTGTCCAGGGCGTCAAGTTCGGTTTGAGTCCATTTAAGTATGCCGAAAGAGTACATCACGACCGGCATGACCCAACCGTTGAAGGCGCGCACCTTGTTTCCGCCTGAAATAAAACTAATTAATACCTTCTTCAGGCGACCAAAGAAGCGCTCCTTCAACGATTGCTTCGTGTCAGCAACGTTGATGCCTAACGATTCCGACATAACCAAATACCTATAGTTTTCGGCTGAGGAGAGGGATCTAAGGTGTATGGAGTCCGAGAGTTGGGTTCCCTCGGATACCATAATCTCCCCTCGCTTTACATGCATGACTGCACATTTGTCCACACCAAATTCCATCCTGATGGCGCCACTGAATGTTTCAGTTACCTTCAGTAGCTCCATCAGTCGCAACTTGATGGGGGCAAAGAGTTTCAAGTCATCCATGTAGGGGAGGTGAGATATGACCTGACCACCTCTCCTCAGCCTATAGCCTAGACCTGAATCCTCTAGCAGTGCGCTTAGAGGATTCAGAGAAAAAAACGAAACGGTAAGTTGAAAATTTTGGGTGAAATGAAATTCGGTCAAATATTTTTCGAACTTATGATAGGTAACCCATATAATCTATTCAAAAATATTAGTGACAAGCTAAATAGCCGGATCATTATGCCATAAAGCTAGACTAAAGTTGCCACCAATAAAATTAAAATTATTTAGAAGAAATGTCTATTGTATGTATAATACAATACATATTCATTTACCTGATTCCCCCAGCCCGTCCCATCCTTGATGTCCTCCATCCGGTTGACGCCCTAAACCGAGGTTCGTACCCCACAGGGAATGCCCTTAGCGAGCGTTAAACCCAAGTAATGTATTTTTTCCTATGATATAACAAACCATATCAAGACATTTAAAAATCACACATTAGTCTTCAGCTACAAAATTTTATTTTATGATTATACTACATCTTCAGTAAGTATATCAAAGGCAAAATAAACCATATTTTCGAGAGCGCAAAACTGACTTTTATACTTACACAGACTTAATATTTCAATTATTTCAAGCTTTCTTACAATTAGATAAGTTATTGAAGAAAAGGGTTTTTTTCGGGCACGGAGCCTTAAAGATAATTTAATTATTTATCGTTTAGTATACGTGTTTTATTAAAATACCTTTTGTTTTACGTATAATAATGCGTCTAATTTGGGACAGCGCTCCTTGATGGGCGAGTCCTATTACTGGCTGGACGTACGACGCGTTGCGTGAGCTCAGCACAGAATACGCAAGCTAACCACCACTCAAGGCCACTGTCATATATCGGCATCTTAAGTAATTGTAACAGGAGTGAGCAATGTCATGGTCACCGAGTGCGCACTACTGTGTGCACAGGCGACTGTGTGCGCAGGCGCATGAGTGTCGCATCGTGTGTGGCGCGCGCAACTCTTCCCGGCGCCCGCTGTGCGTGCCTGTATCGCGTCTTTACGACTCAGTTTGTCCCGCGACTAATGTGCACTTCCGACGTCTTATTGCCCATAAATTGGTATGAAAACACTGTAACACTGATGAAAGGGTGCGTCCACAAAGCAACTAAATTAATACAACTACTTTCTAGAAGACGGATCATAGTCGTCGAACAAGAAAGTCAGGGGTAATGTAAGTTCAAACGATTTTTTTATCGAAAATACAACTATCCTATAGTATAGAATACGGCAATTAGAATGCGGCAAGTACAAAGCTATAGGTACATATAAATAAGTTCTTAAAATTAAATAAATATTATGAGTGAAACAAGTATTTTCAATTTAACTTTTTTTTTTTGGATTATTTGTTTTCATTTCTGTCGGCAGTCGCCATGACTGCACGGGGACCGCTGATAGAAGTGAAAACTTAAAACTATGGAATAACTGTGTTTTTTTAGTAATTATAGTATGAATAAATAAATAAAAAATGCAATTATTATCATTGGTCTGCTTTTCACACCTATTTACAATCCAAGCAATAATTAAGCATTTTCATATAGTTTATTTATTAATAAAAACATGATGGACTGTGTATTTATAAATTAATAATTATCCACTTAGTTTTCAATAAAATTCTCAGGATCACGCACTCGCGACCTTCAAGCTTACTGCTATAGTTTGACCAAGACTACTGTACTGCGCCTTAGGTATATGCGCGGCGAGACGGGGGGCAGTGCAGTCCGCTAATCGGCCACGCATATGACGTCCCGCCGCTAATTCGTCATTGCTACGTTGATGCGCTTCTATAGGCGGGAGCATATACAGCACGACGGCACGAGCATGTCGGTGACGCGAATCCAGAAGTTTTTACTTCAAAAATATAAAATAATTAAGGTTACGTTTACTCCGCGTTTTTGTGTTAGGCCCACAGCTAGACATGAGACGTATGTAATACTATTAGACAGGTATGAGCACTAGGTATTGTGTAGGACTAGGCCGCCCCTAGTACGACGCTAAGGAAGAAGTACATCGAATATTTTCTGTCAAAGCAAGAATTTACTGACTATTATTTGTACCATTTGTGATGCTAATAGCGCTTTATAATGTCAACTCTTAAATATCACATTGCCGTATTCTATACTATAGGATAGTTGTATTTTCGATAAAAAAATCGTTTGAACTTACATTACCTCTGACTTTCTTGTTCGACGACTATGATCTGTCTTCTAGAAAGTAGTTGTATTAATTTAGTTGCTTCCAAAAAACACTACAAAGTGAAAAATAACTTAAATTTCGGAAGTCGGTGGCAAATAACTAAAACCAAAGACACCGACTTCCGAAGTTATTTTTCACTTTGTAGTGTTTTTTTGGAAGTCGGTTGTTTTTTTTTTTGTATAAAAGTTTTTATTTCTCGCTTTTTTGTGGGTAGTTTGTAATTTACCTAAGTTATAACAGCCTTATCTCAACTGCTCATCACCTTTTATAACACATACACATTTTAACCATAACTATTTACAAACCTACACATCCTTATACTCTTACTATCCTACATCTTGGAATAAAATAATATTTACATATACATAAATGCTACAAATACACACAATATTCTACGTACATACATAAAATATATTATTATTTCGCGAAAATCGAAAATATGTCTGCCTTTTTTCTTATATCTATGATGTCTGCTATAACGTCATATGCATACCCAAATTATTGAATAGACTATACCTACTTTACATAATGTCACTCTCTGTGCTACGTACTAACATGTTCAAAAGAAAACTAGCGCCAAAGTTATCTTCACTAATAATCAGCTTCCACCGCCATTCGATACCATTCCAATTAAAAATGATACCATTTTAAATTTTTAATTTTAATCGCCAAACAATTTGCTTCCATTAGGTTAGGTTAGGTTAGATTTTAATTATCATTCGTTTTGTATGAAATATATCCCTGAAGTAATGGTAAGATAGCAACACACGATAGCCAACACTCGAAAAGCACAAAAATATCACACGACAATTCTAGCCTTTTAAGCAGAACGTGCAATTGAAGTTATAGTTCAGGCTACGGATGTTTTGTTGTAGAACTTTTAAATAATGTGTAGGATTTGTGAGATACGAGGTGCATTTTTCGGGCTCACATGTGATTGGGACAGAAATATCAAATTGGTCAATGTCCCGTATTAAATTACTTGTGGTATCGAATGGCGATGGAAGCTGATTATTAGTGAAGATAACTTTGGCGCTAGTTTTCTTTTGAACATGTTAGTACGTAGCACAGAGAGTGACATTATGTAAAGTAGGTATAGTCTATTCAATAATTTGGGTATGCATATGACGTTATAGCAGACATCATAGATATAAGAAAAAAGGCAGACATATTTTCGATTGTCGCGAAATAATAATGTATTTTATGTATGTACGTAGAATATTCTGTGTATTTGTAGCATTTATGTATATGTAAATATTATTTTATTCCAAGATGTAGGATAGTAAGAGTATAAGGATGTGTAGGTTTGTAAATAGTTATGGTTAAAATGTGTACATGTGTAAAATTCTTGTAAATTCGGAGTGAGCATAAAATCAGTTTTAAACAGAGATAAAATAAGTACTTTCATGCAGTGTTGTATAACAAAAAATTAGATTGTATAACATGTTTTGCCACAGTATTCAAAACAGAATTCAAAAGTAGCAAGACGATAAAATTTACGAAAATAATCGCTTATGTGATATGATGACGAAATTAGTCATTTCGATTTTAGTTTAGTTAAATCATCCTCTCGAGAGATCAGCGTGGACGGGTCACCTTCTTTCTGTCGAATATAAACCTTTCAATACGACGTCCAGCAACTATCATTCTTATGATTCTTGATATATTAACGAGCGAGATAGTATAGGCGCCTTCCACAAGTGATGAGCGATTCCGCTAGGAAAATAGACTTTGGTTCGCCGTTTAGCTTCAGGTGCGTTGAGTTGAGTTTCTCCTTAGTTTTGTCTTTGCTGTAGTTTTTAGATGCTTTTATAATATTCTCTTTAAGTGAGGTCAAAGAGAATTCCACTATTATGAGAGTGGAATTGTTCGAAGATTTTTTGGGCCTGAAAATGTTCCGTATATCGGTATCAAGTACCTTAACATTCAATACGACACCAAGATTTTTCACCACTTCGATAAGTGTACTTTTGTCTTCCGATTGGGATTCCGGTACATTTCTCAGTTCCACTGTTAATGACTTTGAGTTACGTTCGAGAAGCTCCATTTTTTGTTCAAGTGCTTTTATTTGAGTCTTGAAGGCAATATTTTCTGATTTAGTTCGTTGAAGTTGATACAAAATTTCGTCATATTTATCTGACATGTGTTGAATCGACTCTGTAATTTTGGTATTTTGCTGAGTCATCTTTTGCATTTCTTCATTCAATTTCATAGCCCGAGTTTTTTGTTGAAGTTGTACGTCAGTCAGCATTTCTTTTAATTCAGCCAGCGCAGCGTCATTATGTTTGTGTTTAAAACGCCGCGTAATGTTTTGTTGACTACCACAATCAGAGTCCGAACACACGAAATCCGGCGCTGTATCAGATTCATGCGCTAAAATAGTAGGTTTCAACAATGTTTTGGTTAGTTTTTCGGGCGGAGTTCGCTGGGTAGATGCCATCACGATTACAATATGCGAGCGACTGGTGATCCAAAAATAACAAAAAGAAAAAATAAATCAGAAAAAACACAATCGTGGGCAAGCGGGATTCGAAGGCGCTATTCCGCCACGCTGCGTTAATGATAATGATTTATGCAAAATTAGTGAGCTGTTTGCTGCTTACTGATTGTCCTCCTGATGATTTCTTTGTGTTTGTAGGTGAGGTCAAAGTCCAAGAGTTGGCACATTTACAATTTTATCGTTTGTTGTGATTTAAAACTGTTCTCACTGGTGGTAAAAATTATTCGTTCACTATACACGAAATAGTCACAAGCACGTGTAGGTCAAAACTATGTAGTTTTTTGAAAGTTTTATGCACTTTTTACACGGTTTTACAATTTTATAACACGAGACGGTTGTAAGTACGTGTGTTCGCGTTGGCGTCACGGATGGGGGATTTAACGGTATAATATCTTTTAAATAGTAGTATAACAAAACATCCGTAGCCTGAACTATAACTTCAATTGCACGTTCTGCTTAAAAGGCTAGAATTGTCGTGTGATATTTTTGTGCTTTTCGAGTGTTGGCTATCGCGTGTTGCTATCTTACCATTACTTCAGGGATATATTTCATACAAAACGAATGATAATTAAAATTGTTTGGCGATTAAAATTAAAAATGATACCATTTTTAATTTTTAATTTAAGATACCGCAACTACTGCAATAACTTTTTTTTTTTTTTTTAAACGTTATGCAAAAGACCTACTGATAATGTCGAAAAATAACACTAAAAAGCTCTGGTCTACCATTACAATAATTACCAACAACAATACTATAAAACAGTTACCACTACAACTATTAACCATAGATAAAACCCCTGAAGAAGCAATCAATAAAACGAATGAATACTTCTCAAATATAGGTAAACGACTATCAAACATGATTCCACAACATATCCCTTGCTTCAAAAAACAACGAAGCCGCCGCTTTCGTTCTCTTTCCTACTGACGTCCAAGAAGTTGATAGAATAATTGAACTATTGAAAAGTGACTGCTCTCCAGGTTGGGATCAGATTGGTGCTGAGGTATTAAAACATATATCCGCTTCTATAACACCTGTTCTTACCAATTTAATAAACCGCTGTTTTAATTCTGGAATATTTCCCGACGCATTAAAAAGAGCTGCAGTGCACCCTATTCATAAGGCGGGTGACAGAGACAACGTCAGCAACTATTGGCCAATTGCGATCCTAACAACGTTATCAAAGATCTTTGAACGTATAATCAACAACAGGCTAACAAAATACCTGGAAGAATACAATTTGTTTTTTCTACTACGCAGTATGGTTTCAGAGCAGGCCTGTATATACAGATAATGCTGTATTTGATCTTGTTAACTTTTAGTTAGCAAATTAGATAGTAAAAATAAATGTTTAACCATATTTCTTGATCTTGCCAAACCTTTGACAGTGTTTCTGTTCCCCATCTTATGCAAAAACTTGAAGACCATGGTATTAGGGGCATTCCACTTGCAATGTTATCGGACTATTTAAGCAACAGAACCCAATCTGTAAAAATTGGAGAACACATTAGCGATGAACTTCCCGTTGAATTTGGGGATGCCACAAGGCAGTATCTTGGGTCCCACTCTTTTTCTCTGCTACATAAATGAGCTCTGTTTACTTAAGATGAAAAGTTGCCGCATCTCTTCATACACTGATGACATTACCTTAACTTTTTTTGAGAGATTCATGGAAGGAACTTTTTAATCTTGCGCAAGACGGCTTTAGCACGGTGTGTCACTGGCTATCATCAAATCCTCTTTAAATGAAGACAAAACTAAATACATTGTATTCTCAATTCACAATACAATGAAAGTTGCTAACCTTACCAGTTATAATATCTCTGCACATAAATGTAACTTTCCTCCAGCTCCAAACTGTAATTGTCCCAATATTAGTCTCAACAAATGTCTTAAATATCTTGGATACGAGATTGCAAATTTAACTTTTGAAAACACATCCAATCTCTATCTAAAAGAATACGTTCGCTTAGAATACGCTCAGTTACATTTTTAAAGAGCTTCGTGATGTAGCAGGGAAACAGATAAGGATGGTTTATGAAGCTTTGGTGCAATCAATCACAAATTATTGTATAACAACATGGGGAGGTTAAAACTAAAATGGAAAACTAAAATGATAACAGTTGAAAGAGCCCAAAGAATGATATTAAAAGTGAGCTTATTCAAACCTCGTCTTTTCCCCACCTCTAAACTGTATGAGGAGGCTCAAGTGCTTCTTCAACACTCGGACTTACCTGAAGAAAGGAGAAAACGCATAGCCCTCTCTAGAAGAAAGTACGCAATGTGTGCGTCAACTGCTGTCAATACCGCCTTTGCGCAAAGATTTTTTTCATTCTGAGGAGGTGAATTATTCAATAAAATAAATAAAATCATCAATATAGCAAATTGTCGTAAAATAGAATGTAAAAACAAAATAAACAAAATGGTTACTGAATCGAAGCTAAGCTGAAATGGAACAAATCCTTGAGATAATAAAATAACAAGGTACTCGTATATTTGTTGCAAATGTTTATATTATTTATTAAATTCTTTGTATTTATATTCTTTTCCATCTATTTATTATGTAATATATATATTTAATCTTCAATGCACACGTACGTAATTTATTATATTTTATATTTATGCAATATTGTATGAACAAAAAATGTAGACATACACACACACACACGAACACACACAAACACGCACACGCACCCCAACTCTAACAAACATACACTCAGACACATCACCAACCATTCGCAATTGTATCACGTTGACAATTCTTAACTATGTGTTACAATGGGGGACCTGGAGTTCTAAAATACAGGCCTAGGTTTAGTTTGGACTTCAGATCTCCCACAAATTATAAAATTTTGTCAAAATATCTGTCAACTTCTTATGTGTAATGTAATGTAATTTGTGTAATGTAATGTAATTTGTTGAGATAAATAAACTTTATTATTATTTATTTATTTTATTAAGGACTATTTAGAAGACAAATCAATAGAATCTGTAATTTGTAAGTTAGATTAATTGACATTGCTGATTGTGAATACATTTGCACGCCATGTTATGGCAGAATACGAGTATGCTGAAACAAATTTACTGTAACACCTTATGTACCATATTATAGCAAATAAAATTTCGTTTTTTTTTGAGCATATTCCATGCGTACTCAATTGGGTTGAGGTATGGCGATTGAGCAAGCTACAGCAGAACGTTGATGCAATCATCGGCAAGAGTGCGTGTTACGACTCTAGCCGTGTGTGGATGTGCATTGTCGTGAATTAGTCGAAACGAAACACCCAACCGGTTTCGCAAAGGGATGATCACGTCTGAAACAATCCTCTTCGCATAAATCTGAGCATTGAGGTTGATCCTGATCCAAATGAGATCGCGTCTTCCACCGATCCAAATACCGGCCCAAACCATTATTGTTCTCCCTCCATATGAATGAACTTCCTGAGAAAATTTGAAACGTTCTTGATGTTCAGAGGTCCTCCAAATTTGAGTACGACTTGTATCCTCATACCGAAATAAGATTCATCGGAAAATCAAGCACAACGCCAGTCTTCTTCCTCCCAGTTTCTGTGTTCGCTAGCTCATTGTAAACGGGCCCTACGATTGCGGGGTGCTATAGGTGGAACTTATCAGCGGCCTTCGGGAACGCAGACCCACTTCAAGTAAACGATTTCGGATGGTTTGATCACTTATCAGCAAGCCTGAAGAGCTGTGCAGCCTCGTAGCCAACATCATGGCGGTCATGGTACGTTTCCGTCGAGCAATATTTTGGACGTAATGGTCTTGTCTGCGAGTGGTGATGCAAGATCGTCCTCCATGTTCCTCGGCCACGCTACCCGTACTAGGTTAGCGTGTCCAAAGGCGACTTATGAAGCTTTGTGTAGCACCAAGAGCGACAGCCACAGTACGTTGCATTTTTTTTGGATGGGAAATTATCAAATAATTTCTCCCGCTCTGGGTGGAGCGAGAGGGTGTGTCAGACTCTTACTGACTAAAACCCACCCGTGTTCCTTCAGGTACCCTGTTGCCGGGGGCCACGATCTCCCTTTCGGTTTTCTTCGCAACCCCGGCAGGCATCGGCCCTAGCGGACCCCGTCAATTTTGCTAACATCTCTTTGAGGCGCGCGTGGAACACAACGCGCCGTTGACCCGAGCCAGGTCCTTATCGGACGGCGAGCTACCCATTGCTCACCGTCCGCAAGCCCGCGCCTACGGTGACCGGAAATTGACTCGCGATTCCCGACGCCTAGGGCGTCTCCTCCTGCGGTGGTTAGGGGCGTGAGGGCGCAAATTTTGCCTCTCCCTCACGCGTTTGGCCTCCTCCTTCGCGAGCATTACTGCTTCGCAGAAAGAGGTGACAGCCTCCCATTTCCTCTCCCTCAGTACCACGGCCCAAATCAGGGCCGGACGCGAGAGATCACCGCCGCCGATCGCCTCCACGAGGACACGGCGATGCTCAGCCCAAGCCGGGCAGACCTCCACCGTGTCCTCTCGGCGATCCACACAATTGTGACACTCGGGTGTTTCCTCCCGCCTTATCCTGAACAGGAACCTCCCGAAACAGCCGTGTCCGGTGAGGACCTGCGTCAGGCGGAAGGTGAGGACGTCGTGGCGTCTCAGCCACTCCTCAAAGAGGGGACTTATCGCCACAATTGTGGCGTGTCCAGCACTGGGTTGCCATAATCGGACTCTCTATGACGCTATGAGATCCCGCCGGAGCTCTGTCCGCTGTGCCGTGATTTCTCGCGGCAGCGGAGTTAAGCCCCGGCGTTTTGCCTCCTCGCGCCACTCCCAGATGTGCGCGAACAGTACATTTCCTGGTACCAGCTTGCAACATTCCGACGGCTCTCATCATCTCGTGTCAAATGATGTCGTCGTTCCTTAACGATGCAATTTTTTTCAAACACATGGCGTCATCATGCGGCAGGCGGGTTTCAATCACACCTTGGTCCGCTCGCTCCCAAGCCCTGTAAATCCACCTTTCATCGCTCTGGAATGTGCGATTCTGAGTGTACCGCTCCACCCTCCGTCTGTATCGTTGAATACGGTTTGCCCATGCATAGATCATCTGCTTCAGGAAGTCGATACGCTCTGTGACGCGGGTCAAATAATCTTGAAAACTGATATCAGTCCCCGAGAACGCCCGCTTCAAAAAGCGCATCACTCTAGGGCGAGTATTGCCCTCCCTGAAGCAGATTAGCTTGCCGATGAGTACTCTAGCCTCACCGATACGACGCTCAATCCTGCACTGCCTAGCTGGTACAGCTGGGTTTGGTCGTGGAGCTCTGTCACTATTAGGGAATTTGACATGAGCTACACGACATGCCGCTACAGCTGCACAGTACAAGATAGAGTGTGTATGCGAGGTCTTTACTGCCGTCAAAACAATTTGACAGCAGCGAGTCTAGAGTACACATCAGCGCCTTATTTTTCTTGTGCATGGATAAACAAGGTAAACGTGGTCTGAGTCCAGGTGGAATGGAACGGTACTCCCGGAAAACATCCTCCAAAGGATATCACCCCGTTATCATCCTCTTCACCATCGCCGTCGGGTCGCGGTAAAAACTGGGTAAGTTTTGTGATTGCACCGTGACCAGTGGCGAAGCAGGTGTAACATGGTTATTCCGTGATTCGAGGCGTAGTCGATCAAGGACGGCGTCATCCAGCATATGGTTACTCTGGATGACTCGTACTTGATCCGACAGTCGTTGCGCCAACACGTTGACAGCTGGTTCAAGCACCTGAAACAGAGAGAGCATCCGACTACGGTACGCAGTCAGGTTACTTCCCCCCTCTGTAGCCCCAAAGTATGCGCGCATACATTTTCGTTGACAGTTTGTGTCCACCTCATGCGCTGCACACTTCCACCGGGAGCGGGGACCCTATCAGAGGCCGGTGGGCCTCGGAGTCCTAAGCTGGCCGGTGGTCTGCCTCTTCCACGGTGACGTGTTGGTGGTGGTGTCGTCGGCGGCGAGAACTATTCGTCGTTCGAGCTCGATTATTATTACTATTATGTGTCTACTACTAGTCCTGGTCCTTTTGAAGGCGTACGAGGGGCCGAAGCCAACTCGCAAAGGTCCGTTAGACGTTTTGAATTAAATGGGGCACCAACCGATGATTATCCCTGTTCGCGCTATGCAAGTGCACCCAAGGACAACACCCGGTTGGTATAGGACTATTGCAGGATATGGTAACAAAGATATCGGACCATAGGTTTGGGTGGTTAAATTGGACTGGTTACCTGGAACTATGGATGGATATAAAGCCCTTGCCTGATCAATGTTTTATATTTACACGGATAAAATGGCAGGGGGTGACTGGCACACTCAATAATGCCCATAGTCGCTAGCACATAGTGACGTAGTGACAAGAGGGCAACATGTCCTATGGTGCTTGAGGAGTGGAGAGGTATTCCACGGCTTTCAGAACAATCTCAGAGCCCGGAAGATGGTCAAGATCCCTACGAGCACTTACTGGAATACTTTCTTCTGCCGACCACGTTTGCTCTTGCGAATCTCCAATCAAGCCGGCCAATTAAGGCAAGAATGAGGTGGGAGCTCCATTCCTCGTCAGTGTTCACTCCAGCTGGCCAATAAAGGCAAGCCAGAGGTGAGGAACAAGACTTCTCCCGGGAGATAGGGTCCGTGGGGTCGCTACTGCCCAACAGCTCGCCACATGCTGCCCTGCGGGTTTCTGTATCTCTTTTAGTCTGGCTCCTCGCCCTAGACCTGTTTCGGCAAAGTAAACTCTACTGGCACAGGCCTAGAGTTTATTATAATTTTATTTTAACAAATCTCGGGATCATGGATCCCGGTCCTTTGGAAGGCATACGAGGGGCCAAAGCCAACTCGCAGAGGCCTCTTAGACATTTTTAAGTGTTGAGGCGACCAATATTTTATATAAAATACGCAGGAAAATGGCAGGGGGTGACTTGCACACTCAATAATGGGCCCCCAAAAACGGTAACCAGCGCAAAGTGTCGTTGTGACAAGGGGGCAACATGTCCTAAGGTGCTTATGAGGAGTGGAGAGGTATTTCACGGCTATCAGGACAATCCCGGAAGTACGGTCAAGATCCCTACCAGCATCTTACTGGAATACTTCCTTCCTCCGAGCACGTTTGCTCTTGCGAATCTCAAGCCGGCCAATTAAGGCAAGAATGAGGTGGGAGCTCCGTTCCTCATCAGTGTTCACTCCAGCCGGTCAAAAAAGAGCAAGCCAGAGGTGAGAAGACTTCTCCCGGGAGATAGGGTCCGTGGGGTCGCTACTGCCCTACAGCTCACCACATGCTGCCCTGCGGGTTTCTGTATCTCTCTTAGTCTGGCTCCTCACCCTAGACCTGTTTCGGCAAAGTAAACTTTAACGGCACAGACCTAGAGTTCGGAGCGCACAAGCCCCACCACGTCGTCAACGTAGAGATACGGCGGTGGGGCTATTATTATTATTATAATCTAATTTTTATGAATAACTTCAACGTAATTAATTGACACAAATATTTGGCTTTGAAAAATAAGAAAAACAATTGAGAAAATTAAAATGAGCTACGGTTAAGCTGTGACATGATATGAATCGGAACAAAATTTGTTTGCTTTGAAGTAAAAGAGAATGGACATAAAAATATGCTCATAAATCATAAAATATTTTTAAAATTTTTCTTAGTTCATTTGATCGAAATCGTATGTGGGGTTTATATTTTGAATTTAATTAGTCATTTATTCGATTTTACTGCATTCTTTTTCTAGTGTATTTTAGTGAAAGCAGCGATCAACTTTCAAAAACTCAAATATTTCAAATGAATTCACCATCTACAATCAACAAGAAATTAATTACACATGTATTAAAATCTCTAGATACACAATTCATTCGGCAATTTTACGTAAATAAATACATTTTACTTACTTTACATGACACGAAACTGTTTTTTTTTAAAGGGTCGTACAGACCAACGCGATATCGCGGCCGCGATAGACAGCGCGACCCGTGTCGCGCCCACGATATCGCGCTGGTCTGTACGAGCCTTAATATAAATTTGCAAAACAATAATATTTCCGTCGAGTCCGAGGAACTTTTTTAAGATGGCTGACATTAAAACAATATTGCTAGATGTCAAAACTCACGTCGTGGTACAAATTGAATGAACTTTTAGAGGTGATGTCACCAAAATCGCAAAAAAAAAACAGTTAAAACATTACAATGAGCTTACTTTATTGACGTCACGGTTCGAAAAGTCAAAGTAAGAATATAATAATACTGCTTTACGAGCTTGTACTAGGCCCCCAGTTCAGTCGCCCATGGTAACTATTTGTCATTGACAGCTCCACTACGTCGATAATTTTCGTGTTATCATTGACGTGCCCTTTTTTTGCGTGGGATCTTATCAAATAACTTTTCCCGCTTTGGATGGAGCGGGTGGGTGTGTCAGACTCTTACTGACTGAAACCCACCCGTGTTCGTTCAGTTGCCTATATTGCCAGGGGCCACGTTAACCCTTTCGGACATCTCCGCAACCCCGGCAGGCATCGACCCGATCGGACCCCGTCAGTTCTGCTGACATCTCTTTGAGGCACGCATGGAACACAACGCGCCGTCGATTCGTGTCAATGACCCATTGCTCACTATCCGCAAGCCCGCGCCTACGGTGGCCCGGAGTCGGCCTGCGACTCCCGACACCCAGGGCGTCTTCTGCGGCGGTTAGGGTCGTGAGGGCGCGAAATTTGCCTCTCTCTCTTACGCGTTCCGCTTCCTCCTTCGCGAGCATTACTCCTTCACAGAAGGAGGGGATGGCCTCCCATGCCCTCTCATTCGTACCATGGCCTGAACTAGGGCCGGACGCGAGAGGTCACTACCTCTGATCGCCTCCACGAGGACACGGTGAAGCGACACCTCTCTAGCCACTCCTCAAAAAAGGGAATTACCGCCGCAATTGTGGCGTGGTCAGCGCTGGGTTGCAACAATCGCACTCTCCATAGGCACTGACGTGCTTGACTGGACCAAGTAAATATATGTAACAGACCCGTCATCAGAAGGGTCATTTGCTTGGCATATAAGTAACCTGAATCTCTATACGGTCGAACACGACTAAGTGCCTTTTCACAAGTCCCGGTTGTCGGATAGTCGGTGCTGGGTACCCGGCGGCTAATTGTGTGGGTATGTAGGTTATTTTACGTCGTTAAATACATCTGAAAGATAACGTACATGCCCATACACGTAGCCGCTGGATACCCGGCACCAGCTAGCCGGCAACCGGGACGAAAGAAAAGACACTACAAAAAAAGGGAGCGCGGCGCAACGTCCGCGTCGTTATGTTTGACACGTAAGGCCATCATGCACATAGTGTGTCGGGCGCTAGGGTGCGGCGCGTCGACTACAAAGGATTCCATGCTTATTTTCAACTCCATAAAATACGAAGAATGTAAGTCGATCCCCAGTGAGCGCCCCTTTATTGCCCGCAATCGATAAGTTGAAATGTTACGAGCCCCTGTCGCCCTATGCTATCGGTTTTAAAGTGCAATACGTTTGGGAATTTAAATAATTTTCTCACTGACATTTTGCTCTGATTCATCGAATGTTAGTATTTACGAGAATATGACATATTATGGTGTTTAATTTAAGAAATTCGTCATCATTATAATCTTTTTTGACATTGCTTGGGTACGATACGATGACGTTTGAGGTTTTATAATGGTACTAGCGACCCACCCATGCTCGCAGGGGGCAATCTCCTTTGCGCAACTTTGTTAAATTTTTCTTTCATAAGAACCTTCTCCTGACAATAACAAACACAAAAAAAAGAATTTGCGAAACCGGTCCAGCCGTTCACGCGTAATGCCGTGACCAAGGGAAATAGGGAATCAGTTTTACCCGACTGGCCTAGAACGAGGGTAATGTTTTTCCAGAGTATGTATATATGTTTGTATGTATGTATGAATGTATGTCTATTTCTTTGGCACGATCTGTAGCCTAAACGGCTTCATAGATTTTAGCATATGAGGTGTTGTTAGATTCGACTTAATTGTGTAATGATAGCCTATGCTATATACGTAATAATTATTAATATATTATTACATCAAATGCAAATACAAGCTAGTAATGAGTAGAAATTCCAATTATATATATATATATTAATAAAACTAAAAAGCTTGAAATAAAGAAAATTATTTAAAAAACAAAAACCCGACAGTCGGTTGTTTTTTTAAATAAAATTTTATTTATTATATATTATATAGATTTTTTAGGTTGTTTGTAGGGTTTATTTACTAAATTATATCGATAAGAAGATATTCTGATGAAACTATTCTTCTGACACGACAAAACTTTTTCGAAGTAAATAATTACGTGTCGTGAACTCGCGATACATCAGTAGGTGTAGTACCTACTGATGTATCGCGAGTTCATTCTCATCAGCTGGTCTATTCTGTAAGAATCGCACGGTGCTAACTTAGGTGAAGTGAGCCTAAGCCTCTATTCTTTATTTGTTATTAAAATATATGATCTGCCTTATTTTGAGTGAATTAACGTGTGTGTACAGACTGTGTGCACCTGCAACTGTACCGAGACGCGAAGGCGCGCTGCGCTGGCGCCGGCTGCAAGGCCTCGCTATCGCTGCAACATTTCCTGGGCTGCGAGGCCGGTTTCACACTCGACAAGCACTCCAACACGCTGGCGCTCGTGTGCCGCGATCTCATCGCCATCCTCGCCTTCGAGACGCGCGAGCGTCTCATCCAGTGGCAGGTACGCTACCACCACCAGTGTGTGTGCTCACCGGGTCACCCACAATTTGTAACGCCCCCTCTGCCTGCAGGTAAAGGTGGGCGCGCACCTTGGCGAGCCGCGCCACTACCTAGTGCTGGTAGGTGGAGCGGGCGGTGCGGGCGGCGGGGGAGGCAACAAGCGGCTTCCCGTGGGACCCGCGCGCCTGCATCTGCACGAGCGCCGGTTCGCGCTCACGGCCGGCGTGCCGCCGCGTCTGCTCGGGATATGGGAGCTGCCGCACCTCAGGTGAGGCGCTGTAAAACCACTGTTTATGAAGAAATGACTAACGACAGCTAAAAGTATTTAATATACGAAAGCTGTTGACGGATCACTCTGCATTTTTTGCTTAACACAAGGTCAAAAGATAGTCCTGTAGCACTCTTCACATATATTGTGTATACAGGCGTTACGGCGTGGTAGAGGGGAGGTTTTGCTTCGAGGGCGGCTCCCACTGCGGCAAGGGCGAGGGCCTGCACGTGCTCATCACTGACCAGGCCAAAGAGGTGGCGCGGGACTTCGATCTCGCCTCGCAGGGACGACTTTCACCCCGGAGGAGGCCTCACAACTTTAAAATAAATGAAGGTATTGTAAAAGGAATACCTATGAAGAGCACAATTTTATAATAATTTACCATCCTATATTTAAAAAAAAAGCTTATTCAGCGATTTAAAATCAAAACTATCGAATTACTTAAATATATAATTGAAACTATTCACATATCAATGTTACCAGTCTAGTTGAGAATAAAACCGTTGAACGTGTAACCCATGGAACCATTAAAAAAACAAAATCATTTTAAGGCAAATTTATTGTGACAGTGACCGCTATCCTACTATCCTACTTCTTAGTATTTATATTTTAGCTATTGCGTGAAAAAATTACAAATATTCATTCATCCATCAATCCTCACAAACTTTACGCGTTTATAATATTGTTTACTTAATATTATAAATGCGTTACTCTTTGACGCAAAAACTAATAAACGGATTTGGATAACATTTAGCGCACATGTAGTTTATAACCTGGATTAACAGATAGGATACTGTTTAATCCGATATTCCCACGGAATCGAGACTTATGCGGGTAAAACCGCGGGGCGCAGCTAGTTACAAAATAATTCTGTGCACAAACTTGTCTAAAATATGATTAACATTCGTTTATTTTTCTTTAGGTTCAGATAGTCCAAAATCCCATAAAGCATACAGGCCGAACACCCGGTTCTCAGAACTGAACACGATAGAGCACTCCCTGCCGCCCCTTGACTTCCACGGCTACGAGGAGGGCTGTGAGGAGGCGGGGGCCATTTCCCCGTACTGGCCGTCCGCGGAGAGGACGCACTTTACGGACATGGGGCACGGGGACACCGCGTCCGTCAACGAGACCATGGAGGATTCGGGCGCGTGGAACGGCGTTGGCAACGTCACGCTTGAGCGCTGCATGAGCTGCATCTCCAAGCTAGGCGCGCTGTCTCGTTCCTCCACCGCTGCGCTCACGCCGGGCGCCAAGCACTTCAACCCCGCGTGGACCATGGAACCCGTTCATGAAACCCTGCCTACTGAGCCCGCTCGACATTGTGATACGGCACCTAGTACTACCGATAAGACTGAGGACGTGTGTCGCTACACTGCGCGGCCGGCACTACCGCCGGAGAGACCCCCTAAGCCCACGCGGCTCGAGCTCAACCTGAGCTGCCAGTCGGTGCCAGCGCCGTTGTGCCGCTGTGCGCTCAGCGTACCCGACGACAAGCCCGGCAGAATCGGACCTTACGAGAACTATGATGTACCCAAACTACCCTACCAAGAGGTAATTTTTTTTATATCGTAATAGTAGAGTAATAGCATAGTAGTATAGTCATAGTATATAGTAGTTTTTTAATATTCAATTCGTTTATTTCGCGAACTTAGGCTATACAGAGATGGTGAGTACAAAAAAAAAAAAGATAAATCATAGGACATACTGCCGTATTTGTATGTTTTCCAAATAATGTACCTATGCATTAAATTGGTATTCTTTATGTTGTATTCGTTTTAATTTTCAAGTAAACCCATGAAGAATGGCAGGTCTCCATGTACTCTTGGTGTCATTTTTAGACTTCGCGTACATTCGTAAAAATACTCTCAAAAGAAATATGTCACTCAAGTTATAATAAAAGTTAGTAATAACATATTTTTTTAAATATTATTTATCGCCAGAAAAACTTTAGTGTGGCGCCGTTTAAACCGACTTCATGACAGTTAACAAAAGAGTATAATATACTGTAAACATTAAGGCGGTACAAAATGGCTGAAATGAATAGTTCTTTAGTAGTATGAGGAACAGGGTGTAAAGTTTACTCATCCACCATAGAAAAGGGAGGATCCTCCGACCAGATGGGCGTTGTGTCTGGCGGGCAACTGCCCGACGGTTGAAGTCGGAATCTTGTTTATATGTCTTGTTTAAATGCGCGATGCAGGATTTGTGTGACGTCATGTCTTTCATGCGTAGTTTGTATGTGGCAGTGTAATCGCTATATCACTCCCCTCCGCAGGCCGGAGGTTGATAGTGGGCTTAATCTTGCGATGCCTCACAGTGCCTCAGTGTGGTGGTGTAACCGCTATAGTTCTAATAATTACAAATGAAGGGAAAAGTGGCAGTAGTCGTCGACTTTGTTTATTAAGCCCTGTACACATTGGTCGAATCGTCGTGTCCCATCGTGCTCCATAAACTTTTTTGCAAAGCAGCCATAATTATGACGTGCTTCTTGATGATTGACAACATGTTATGTCTTTTGTTTTTATCGCACAAAATGTCTGGTAATATCGAAAAGGTGCTAAGATAAGATATCTGTTGACGTTGGTTGACATTGCCTGACGTTGCCCAACTTGTCCCAGTCTTGTCCGGTAATACTTAAAAAAAAAAAACAAGGTTTGTAGTAAAAGTGTCCTAATAGTTTAAAACCTATGAAACCTCTACCGCCAAAGTCCGGCTAGTTAGCGTACATTTTAGAAATAGAAATGCCACATTCGGGTAAATATGGTAACTCCATTGCTACGTTCCGGGTTTATTTATTTATATAAAGTCTTACCAACTAAATAGATACACAGCATTAAACCAAAGTCTTTCTCATAATAAAGATCTCGCATGTATCTAAATTACAGAAAGGCACGACAGTATCAATTAGCGTACTCTAACATTAAACACAAACCGCTCAACGCGCCTAAAAAGTTTTAAACATCAAATAATAATAAAATAATTTAATAATAATAGACACATTATCTCTGGCTGTTCTCGTCTGGCTAACGGAGACCACTTGCATAGGTGCAACCTTGTAGCTAGGATTATCCACCAGCAACTTGCTCTGAAATACAGTCTTGTAGAATCGGAAGTACCGTACCATAGATATGTGCCCGACCCAGTCCTCGAACATGGCAATATCACGTTGTATTGGGATCGATCTATCATCACTGACAGGACTATTGCTGCCAATAAGCCAGACATAGTGGTGATAGATCGATTAGAGCGTCGCACAATGATTATTGATATAGCGGTCCCGCATGACGAGAACCTCGTGAAAGCTGAAAAAGATAAACAGATTAAGTATCTCTACCTGGCTCGCGAGGTTGTCGACATGTGGGATGTGGATACAGCAATCATTGTGCCGATAGTCGTGACGGCTAATGGCATAATAGACAAGAGCCTCGACCAACACCTGAAGAGGCTCTCGTTAGGCAGCTGGATCAAGGGCTTGAACCAGAAAGCGGTACTCCTGGACACGGCGCGTATTGTCAGGAGGTTCCTCTCTCAGGAGCCCTGACCACCGCTAGGTAGGTTGGATCCTGTTCCCGACACCGGTGGGATACTATTTTTTTATATTTTTAAATGTTTTTTTTTGTTTGTTTTTATTTGAATATTTAAAAATATAATTAATATGTTTAAAAATTAAATAAAGGAAAAAATAATTTAAAAACATAAAATAATAATAAAATCATTTAAAAAAAAGTTGAATACTATGTTTGGCTATAACTTAAAAAGCTTTACATTTGATCAAATATATGTTTCTTAAATATACACAATGTACCACCGAAAACATCAACTGTGGAACAAGTAATTGCAACGTGGCTGTGCCCTTATGCAAAATAGAGGGATTTTAATGCGGGCAGAGACCTAAACAGTTTTGTGTTGCTATAAATAAATGGCAACATTCTTAGAGATTTATTTATAGTGTTGTCTACGTTTCTGTTGAATCACATTTCAGAGTCAATCAAATCCTTAATCTCAGTCACGGTATTCAATGTCGTGCCTGCCTTCGTATAGGTTGTAGGGAATTTGCATTTATTACAGTTGAACCTAACGTGAAAGCACTTGCTAATATTAAGCTGCATGACATTAATTTTACACCAGTTACAAAGGTTATTAATATCGTCTTGCAAAAGCTGTTGATCCCTTTCCGAGTTTACAACCGTAGACAATTTCAAGTCATCAGCATACATTTCGAAATGAGAATTGTGTATAGAATATGTAATATCGTCAGCGAACATTATAGACAGAACTGATTAACCATTTACTACTACCCCAGGCCTTTGCTGGAATAAATATGACTCAAACCAGTCTAACAAGGGTCCTTGGGCCCCGCATATAGCCCTAAGCTTTTGCAAACGAATGTTGCGGTCTACTTTACCAAAAGCTTTTCTAAAATCCCTGTAGGTACACAACGTCGACCTCAGTGTTTCTGCTTATGTCAGTAAACTAATCGAAAATTTTCTTAATCGATCCACAGTCACAAGTCACACAGTCTTTCCAAGCTTTGTCAACAGGACTATCTGTCGACAAAGCTGGGAAGTTTTGTGACTGTGGATCGATTTTTAAAGAAACTATGTTGATGACCTCTGATGATTTGTTTAATGTGCCAGTTTATATAAGGACATAGCAGTGATTCGAACACTTTGGCAATGACAGACAGAATACTTATAGATCTATAATTACTAACGTCTGACCTATTACCATACTTTGGAATGGGAATAACAATTGATTTCTTCCAGATTTCTGGAAATAGGCCTTCAGACAAAGATCTATTATAAAGTATTACAAGTGGCTCAGATAACAGGCTGGCGCATTCTTTAAGAAATATAGGAGGTATACCGTCATGGCCTGCTCCCTTTGAGATATCCAGATTTTTTAAATGTTTCTCTATATTGCTTTGTGACAGATAAATGTTATTAATATTTTTGCAGTTACTGACTGCTTTAGTAGCGGTGTTATTTGTGTTACCATGCGCTGCAGGACTGTACACAGAAGCAAAATTTGCTATACCCTTTTCATCACAGGCGCTTAAGTCGTTTAATGTCATATTTTTCGGAATTGTGCAACTCGAATTACGATTGCTTTTTATGTAGGACCAGAAGTATTTTTGGTTTTTAATTACATATTCCTAAACATTGTTAAGGTTGCTTTGATATGAGGTTATGAGGTTATCCTTTCTTTTAATGTATTGTAATGATATTCATCACGTTTATTTTTATATTTTGACGACATTTTTCCATAGACTGAGTTTAGATATTGCTAATAATTGCGTTTTGATATTCAGTTTGAATAAAATATTTGTTTCTTCTTTTTCTTTGTGCAGCTTTAAAAAAAAAAACCTATTGCATACAAAGTAAAGCCTTGTAATTGTTTCATATAATGTACACACTTTCATTCATGAACGCTTCTGACTTAATTTCGACACCAGCACGGCTAACATGACAAGCGCGAGAACGCTCTTTTTCTCGTTTTATCGTAATTTGTCTACGATTCTGACTTCATTCTAATGCCTAACATGATCGTAACGACGAGTAGACTCAAAAAAGGCACTTTGACACTTATTTATCGCGCGACAAGAGACCGATTTTACAAATTATTAAAACAAATTATTTTTATGATAGCAACATCGGGTTGAATTTCCCTTCATTCATTCAATTTTATGCATGGATTAATATTTACTTTATTGAATAAACGTCTCTCTCTCTTAATTATTCTCTCTTTTAATTATTTATGTTTAGTTTTTTGTGTAACCAAGTTTTTGATTAAAATTAAATGATTTCTTTGGCATGCTGAAATGAAAATACAAAATGACGGAAATTAAAATTAATGGCACCTATACTGATTAGATAATCACCACAAATGACAAATGGGCCGACGATTGTAATTTGACAAATTGAAGTTTATTATTGTAACAATCACCATAAATTCATTGCAAAATTTGTTAATCACCACACTCACCAAAAGTACTGACGTTCAAATAAATTGGCAGCTGGAGTTGATTCCACTAAAATAACCATAAAAATTATTAATCGCCACCCTGAGGAAATAAACTGGTGATTTTAGTAACTATGTTGCAAAGATTTGATATTGCCATACAGCCATAATCCCTAGATTTTGTTAATCACCATAATTGGTTAAGTAACTGGTTATTACTGAAAGTAATACTCATCTACGTAATAGTGCTCGCCACCACCACAGTTTCTCTCGCGGCCGCCGAAAGGAACTTACACCAGTGTACACCCATATTTCATCAGTTTTGGAGTAAACAAAAATAAAAATAAAACTGCCTACAATAAGTATGAATCTGCCATCTTAATTTCGAGTTTTTTTATATATCATGTCTATCGTCGTCAAAATCGAGGACGACTAAATACGACAAAATGATAGAAAATAGCTGATTATATCGTGATGAATTGTCAAAAATCGAGATAACCAACGTGTCATGTTAGGGTTTGTCGACAAAACATCAAAGACAGAACGAGTCGAGTATTTTGTATGGCGTAGCTGTTAGAAAACGATAAAACTACTGAAATAGACAAAAATTTGTCACACGAGAGTGGATAATTGTCGCATGTGTCATGTTAGGCCTCCAGAACTGCCATTCTTCTTTGTGTGTTATTTAAGTAATATCTTAGTATTACAATATTTATGGCTTGCACACCACTTGAAACATTGTGATGAGCGCCATTTTTATACACATATATGCATCACTATGTAGGTATAACGTTACACATAAACATGTGCTACATAGGTAGTGAAAATGACTGTCTTCACTTTTTTTTCAGTAGCTTTATTTGTTTGTTGTTGTACAGGTGAACGGCGAGTACTACGATACACCGAAACGACTCAAAGAGTGTCTCAACAATGAACTATTTAAAGTAACTAAAAGTTCGACGTCAAATGCCGTTATATTAAAAAAGCCTTGCGGCTGTTTACTAAAGTTTGGCAAAAGACGAAAAGAGCCGACGATTGTGGACTCCGAGGAAAACTTCCAGCCGGCCAACTGTCCCTGCCAGCGCGTCACTGACTGGGCAAACAATTGGATCAAACTACCCTATTGTAGGAAAAATACTGTCTCCAGTGACAACTTAGTGCCAAATAAAGAAAACGTAACACCCAGCAGTAGTGACCGAAGCGCTCTCTACGCTACTATCGACTTGTCACGAAAAACTAGAAGAAAACAGAGGCATTGTGACAGATACGACAATGCACCAGAGAGTGAGCTCACGCGCAGTCTCACGACCATGTCCGCGGAAATCGACGACGGCCCTCTGGCTAACTACGAGAACCTCAGCTTCGCTTTATCTTTAGAGCATTACGAAAATGCTAAGGATTTATTGAGAAAAGTTGGGGTTACACAATCAGAGCTGGATGCGATTAGCGCTAATCTGAAACCAACTTCCTTTCCTAATGTAGACGGCAAAAACATTTGTACGAAGTGTTGTCACCAACAACAAAGAGGAAAAGAAACCAACTTGGAGGGGCTAACAGTTAGCACGAACGATGACTATCTTATGATGGCACCGAATGTCAGTAGTAAATTAGAACAAAGCAAACCATTACCGGCTGGTTACACTCCTATGTCTCCAATCGGTGGTTTTGCATTCAACACTGTGAAGCATCCTGCAAGAAGTCCAATCAACAGGTTGCTCGAAGAGAAATCAGCAAGCAACCCGACGCTGTGCGGACCCGAGGAGAGTCGACGAGCAGTCGCGAGTAATCTTGATGAACCTACGCCGCGTGCGACCGCCGAGCGAGCCGATAGAATAGAATACAGAAAACGTTCCAGTTCCGCAGACTCCTCGCGATTCCTTGAAGACGTTAAAGAGTTCGATGGCAGCATCGGTAGTCACGGGTCCACGTCTTCTATAGAAACACTTCGTAATATTGCACTCAACGGGGAGCCGACATCAACACCATGCAACTGTACGTCGGACAATAAGCACTCTGACGCGGATAGTTCTGAAGCGTCTAAAGGTGCGCGGAGTCGGCTCCCACCAGCAAAACGTTCCTCATCAGTGCCGAGCAAGGCGGGCGGGAACAGAGACTCGTCGAGTTCCAATGACTCTGGCGTGTCGAGCTGCTCCCTGCGGCGCGGCGAGCTATTTGAGCTGCCGCTGACGACGGCGGCGGCGCGGCGCCACTACCGCAGCGCGCGGCGTGCAGCGGCCGGCAGCGGCAACGCTCCACCGCGCCGTTCTAAGTCTACCGACCCGCTGCGGGATCTCGCCGCACTGCAGCGGGAGCGCGTGCCGGCCAAGTCCTCATCTGCTGAGGCCGAGGTGCCCGTGCTGTCTGCCAAGCCACTTAGGGGTAGGGTTCACTTGTTCATTTTAAACAATTTCTTTTGTATTATAATGGAGCTTACAAAAAAATTATGTTGCAAATAATTTTACCAATATTGTAAACAGTAAGGCAAATTATCCCTCAGTGACGTTGTCCTATCAGTCAGTTGTCCCCCGGTGTTTCTAGCTCAGTATGGGTACTAGATCTGTTTCACTACCGCAGGTGTGATGGATACGCACAGCACATCGAGCGGCACGTCGGACATGTCGGACTACATCGAGACACTGTCCATCTGCTCTTCACACTCCTCCACCGACACTCCTGTCACCATGAGGTAACATGACAAAAATTCAGAGAATGTCCTACACCATTTTCATGAGTAGTGTTTTCTTGTAGCTGTGGAGACTAATGCTATAATTGTTTGCGCATAGAGTGATGAGGCAGACGACGAGCACGCTGCGGCCGCGCTCCGGTAAGGAGTATGGCAACCTGGATCCACGCCTGGCGTCCGAGTACCGCGCACCTCCCGCCCACCTGCACCCGCCGTTCCCCCCGCACCAGCACCTCTACTCCAACTTGCCTTAGACCACACTGAACAGTGTGAACAGACACTTCCAGGAATACACGAACCATTGATACTGCAGTCGAATTACTACATAATACAATTTTCTTCTAAACTTTGTGCGACTCTATTTAACACGTAAGCCGCTTTAAGCGCACTCATTTTATACAGTTGCATATTTCACATGTGTCTGTTCAACTGGTATTACATGGGCGATTATTTTCGAGTATTAAGTGGAGTGGAGCTTCTGTGTGTAGACGTCGCCTACTCGCGGCGTTCTTATTGTCTGTTTCGTTTCGAACTGTTGCTAAGTGTAGTTTTGTATTTGAGCTGTAATATCTCTGAGCGTTACTTTACGTGTGGTATATTAAGTGTGATCCGTCCAAGGTCTGTTCTCGATGCATCGGTTTGTTTGCGTTCTGTTCCCACTTTGAGAGTTTCACAATATTTGGGAGTGTTATTCGTTTAATCTACTTCTCTGTGTTTATATTACCTCCCAGCATAGGAGGTCGTGATGGCGCAGTCTCTACTATGTCATGGCAGTAGTCTTGCGTGCAGTGCCAAATGTAACGCGTCAGTGCTACACAGCGCTATTATAAATGTTAGTTACCTTCACGATGGGAAACTGAACGAATTACAAGACAGGTAAAATAAAATAACTATTGTTAATAATTTTTGATTGCGTATAGTACAGTGAACACGTAGGTTAGGAGTGAGTCGGTGTAGTCCGAGCGTCGGGCGATGTACATAGTGTAACTCATAGGTAGTTCGCGACTTGATTAGAATGATGTAAATTATATATTAAATATTATTACTAAAGTAATTGATATATAAATTTAATCTCTACAACGACTCTCTTGTCCCTACTTTGTTACGACGATGTAATATTTTGATATTTGGAGTTTATCTGACGGGTGCGAGCGCGGCGGCGCGTCTCTCAGTAAGCAATAAGCAGTGCAACCAGAGGTGATCCTTGTGTTGTATTGTACATGTACGTTAGACTATTATGTAATTGATACTCTATGGCGGAAGCGCGGTTCGTCTGTGTGGCAGCGCGCGCGCCCCGCGTCGCTCCCGTTCTGCTCCGCCAGGCGGTGCGATGGCGCGGCGGGGCGGAGAGGCGCGGCGCGCGCGCGCAGGCGGGCGCTATTGGCCCGAAGACTGGAATTGTAAGCAGGTTGTTTAGATATTACGCTAGCAATGAATTTATATTATAAAAAAACTAATGTTAATGAACTTGAAATTTCTGAATAAAATAAGAATAAAGATTTATTTGTTTTATTTTATGTGTTTCTAAAGTAATATAGGTAATGATTTTGCAGAACAAAATAATGTCCTCGTATTAGCTTCCCCCGGCGTTGCTATTGCTAGTAAAAAACCTTGGTTACTTAAACACGACACGTGTTATCCCATTTCACATTCTGTAAATGGCGAAATTGTGCGAAGTAAGTAGGTATGTCTTTTACAAAAAAAAAAAAAAAAAAATCAAATCAACTGGATACTAAAGGCCGTTTAATTACCGTTTCTCTTCAGGCCTATTTACCAGGCTTAAACTAATTGTAGTAAACCAATCATGCTATAAACATAATAGGGATTTATTATAGCCTATGTATTTTATTGTGAGCTGTAAATTGTAATCCTCTATATAGATATAAAATTATCGATGATCGAGTGCGACGAATATTACAAATATTAACCTGGCAGGAATGTATGTATGTGTGTGTTTTAGCATCTCATGTATTTCACGTTTATGATATAACATAATCATTCGCTCTAGGTGCGGCCACAGAGTGGAGTACATGTATAAACGTAATTATCTGATTAAGATCAACAAACAATTCTTAATTTATGATCCGAGCTCTTTTAATTTCAAACCAAAATTATGATTACCTAGATACTTTGAACAACTTGAAATCCGTGGGGAAAATATTATGCCAAATATTAAACTGCAATAGGATATAGTTACTAACTAGCGACTACGAGAAGTGAATGTAATGAGAAGAAGATGAGTCAACACATAACACAATGTTGGCGACGCCTGCCGCCGCCACTCATTTACTGTACACCACAAATGTTTACTCAGGCTGCACCCGGCGCTGGTGCCACGTTACCGTCTGCAGCCCGCGGCCTAATTCAACTCATGTTGTTTCAAAGGCAGACACCCGCCACCCCCACACACATGCGTCCCCCATGCCATTAGGTGCACGGACGGACGGGACATTATATACTGGTAGCTTATTTAGGCTTCATCTTGAGATCTTAGCAGTTTTGAAGTGAAGTGCAAGTTTATACACGCATGTATTGCGTATCGCATTATTTATATAAATACGTCGCTTTTTGTGTAAGGCAATGAATTAGTAGGTAATCAACAGGTTTAAATAAATACGTACCATGTTGTCAGGCAGATAATTATGTAGGGAAGCCAATCAACAAAATATGCGACAAATTTTCTAAGGTTGACTAGTAATGGCGACGAGAGTACTCAAAAATCAAGCTCGGTGTCCTTTCATTGGGGATGTTCAGGAGTGGAAAACTGTGGAATGATTATGAGGATAATAAATTGTATATGTTTTAACAAATATAGGTACCTAAGTAGATACAATACATAAAGGTACTCAAACTCAAAGCATTTATTTCAATTAAACCATTTACAGGCACTTTTGAATTGTCAAGAAATCGTTCAGTCAGAAATATGAAGCTTTTTATTCCAAAGTGTATTAAGTAGTTATCCCCCCAGAAGATATGTGCGTTTAAATCCATGATAGGCCTAAGTTGCTTTTAGTATTTTGCAAAAACATTTTATTATGATTAATGTATTATTTTAGTGAATAGGATTAACATTTACAAAAAGTTACACAACGTATAAATAGACCGGAGGTTTTAAGACCGCTTGACGAGCATAAGATAGGAGGTTCAAATTCTAGGCAAGACGAAATGTATTTTTTGTCATCATTATATTTTTTTTAATAGTATGTTTCTATTGTTTAGTAATATTTATAAATTCTTAAAAATCCAGTATAATAAATTACTTTAATAATTAATAATTTAATAACATTTATTATTGCTATTATTTAACAAAACTTTGAGCTTATTTTACTTGAAAGATTTATATTTATATTTTACTAATTGATATAATAATTTACAGTTATCATAATATACATATTTTGCCAACTGACACAAACGGGTCCCTAGACAACTGACATCCTACTAACGCAAACGATACAATAGGAACCGCTAGAAATAAACAATAGTTTTAAGTGAACGTGTATACGGTCACTGTTTATTTATATTTATATCAAACGTTGTAGTTATAACTTATTGAGGGTATGGATTAATTTGATACAGAAAACGATAGTGAATACCCTCAAATTATAACATCTACCGAAAGATACTCGGACGAATAAAGAATGACTCGGACGATAGTAGAAAACAATTTCATCGCAAATCCACGGGCTCGCTGCCAATTTCGTCAAACTGCCGGTATGAGTATGATGGCGTTTGGTGATGCGATGGTTCGAATCCAAGTCGAAACAATGAACTCTTTTTGAAGTATTCTTTAGATTATTCGTAACGAATTCAATGTTGTAGCAGTGTAACATTTTAAAACTTGAGGGGCTAGCACATACTGACGCTGTGTGTACCTATGGAGAAGAGTGGGCAAGATACTCTACGGACACTCTTTTAAATAAAACATTGTTAAAATATTGGTTACATCATTCATGTTGAATTTATACATGTGAGAACAATGTAGAAAAACGTGCACGTTATAAGCGTCCGTAATAAAAAGATAAAACAAATAACAATTTAAAAATTAAAATAAGTGAATAATAAACCATGGCAGCTAAGAAGTGACCAGTCCCAACTGACGGCGCCCGTTCACGAACATGACGCATGTATTAGCACCATTCAGTTCAACCATTTTGAAAGGAGCTAAATGATCCAATACACGCGCCACCATCAGCGAAACATTTGAGTGATCATGACATACCCGGCAAACTAGACAGATTGTCTGGTGTATTGAAAAGAGACTGTTCAATAGCAAAAACATATAATGTTTCAAATCTAAACTAAAAGAAATAAAATGGAACGATATAATCTTGCCCGGTAGGGACATAGATGAAAATTATGAATCATTTAACAATACACTTACTTGCATACTTAATCAATTCATACCAAAAACAAAGTTAAAGCTAAAAACAAACTATAAAAAAAACATTGGCTTACTAAAGGCATAAAAATTTCTTGTAAAATAAAAGACTTGAAAAAATACTCTCCATTAAAGCAAATAACCTTTTAGTAAAACAACATTACAAAATATATGAAAAAACTTTAAAACAAATTGTAAACAAGGCTAAAAAACTACAGCATATAAATAAATTAATGAAATGTAATAATAAAGTGAAGACTATGTGGAAAATTATAAACGAACGAACGAATAAAAACGTAAAAAGGTAAAAAAGAACATAATGCTACATCTAAATGACAATGCCATCTCGGACCCAAAGCAAAGAGCTAATATATTTAATAACTTCTTTGCCTCTATTGGAGAAGGCAGTGCCCAAACCCCCGGCAAAGAACCGCGAAATATCTCTGTGGTCCACCGCATAGAAAACACCATGTTTCGAAGTACAGTAGGCCCCGGTGAAGTAAATTTAATATTGAAAAGCCTTAAAAATAAAAACAGCTACGGAATAGACGAAATACCACCGACCCTAGTCAAACAATGTGCAGATGAGCTGACCCTTCCATTCTACTTGTTAATCAATCAGTCTTTTGAGGAAGGAAGATATCCGAACTACCTAAAAAAAGCCATCATAAAGCCAATTCACAAAAAAGACTCAAAAACCGACCCCTCTAATTATCGCCCTATTGCTCTTTTACCCACAGCCTCGAAAGTATTCGAGAAAGTGATGTGTAATCGCGTTTATTCGTTCTGCGAAAAATATAACATTTTTAATGAATTCCAGAATGGTTTCTGGAAAAACCACTCTACAGTTCTAGCAGTATATAATTTTATCCAGGAAGCCATTAATATAATAGATAGAAAAACTTACGATAAAGTGCAATTCGACATTCTACTTAACAAGCTACAGGGAATAGGAATCCGCGGAAAATCTTACGAATGGTTCAAATCATATTTGGAAAATAGAGAACACCAAGTCGAAGTAGAATACTACAACGAACATGCTAAACAAATCCAATACATTCGGTCGGATAGCAAGCAAATTAACGCCTCAATCCCCCAAGGGAGTGTTATTGGATGCCTCCTATTTATCATCTATATAAATGACCTCCCTACAATAATAAATGAATCATGTGTTCTGTTTGCCCACGATATCTCAGTACTAACTTCTTGCCACGACAATACCAACTTAACCGAAATAATAACTTGGATGACAGAACACAACTTTGAACTAAATTTCAATAAAACTAAAATCATGTCCTTCTATCCACATCAGAAAACCCCTTTAGACTTAACATTTATTTACAACGACCCAAAAATTGAAACAGTTAAAGAATTCAACCTACTCGGCTTATCCATAGATACACATTTAAATTGGAAATCACATATTACAAAAATCAGGTCAAAGTTATCAAAATTTGCCTATGCCCTCCGTGAAATAAAAAAATCCACAAATCTCTCCACTGCTCTGGTTACGTATTATGCTTATGCATACGCATGGTTAAATTACGGCGCGGCGTAATATTATGGGGAAATAGTACAGACGCACCAATACTTTTCATACTACAAAAACGACTGATTAGAATACTAGTTAACATAGATAACACAGACACCTGCAAACCCCATTTCCAAGAACATAAACTTCTAACCCTACCTTGTATACCTATATATCTTAGAAATGTGCAAATTTGTTAGAAATAATCAAAAACTCTTCACTACACGCGAAAACATACAGACTCGTTACACACTACGACACAAAAATAGACTAAACCTACCAGGTTCTAAGCTGAAAATGCACTCCACAAGCACTTTAGTAATGTCAGTTAAAATATATAATAAATTAAAAATGAACAAAAATTTAATATCTTTATAAAAAAATTAAAAGAATTTCTAATCTGTAAATGTTATTATAATGTGCTTCATGCACATTATAATAACATTAAAATATTAAATGATAAATTTAATAAATAAACAATAATACCAAAAAAACCAATAATAATTTATAATAATATATGTATAATTTAATGTATAAATCCAATATGAGTAGTAAAAATTGTATGTATTCAATTAGTTATAAGCCTACCCACACAAAACGAAAGAATTAATATTAAAATTGTAAACAAATATCTATAATAGCCCTCCTCTTAATTTTTATGTTGTTATGCCCGACAGGGCCCACAATGTTCCAAAACTAATGTAAATCCTTATGTACCTACCACCTAAGTTCACATTGCAATAACCATATTGAGTATTGAGTATACTCACAGCCGCTAGGGCACATTCAAGTCAATGCAAGACATATTACCCGGTAAATGGTAACTCTTTAGTGCTCACACCTGTGATATGCAATTTTATAATACAAAGGAAATTAAATTTATTCAATGTAAAAGATGGTCTTACAATCTTCAGCAGCTCCAACTGTATTTGCAAATGTTAATCAATTAGTTGTGGTTGTAGAGCAGTACCTAATATGAACATCGCTTCGCCCCGGAACTCGTTTCAATGATGAAATGTTTATTGTACCTACAGTATTGAATATCATCATTACAAAGGTCGGCTGATAATCGCGTGATCATCCTTATCTGCCGCGACAGGCGACCGATACCTGCGCCCGCGCAGCGTTCACTGTCGGAGTAAGGGCTGCCTCAATGTCGGAATACTTCTCAAGGAGAGGAAACTGAAAATTGTCAATCACTTAACTTAGTGAAACTAGCGGCTACCAACAAGATTGCCCTAACCAATAATAGATTTAGTAAGATATTTTTTAAACAACTACTTGCATAATGCATAACCAGCCAGTATTCCCACTTCTGGGGCCTCTTCTCTAGAGTTTTTGGTTCTAGGACATGCCGGTTTCCTCACAATGTTTTCCTTCACCGTTTTGAGATACAGTCGATATCTTTAGCTTTATCCATTTGATACGATCACAATATTATTTTATGGGTAATAATAAAAGTTCCGAAAAAAATTTGAAATATGACCATACTCAAAATATAAAATTTACTGCTATAAAAACTTATTTTCCGACAACTTATATGCGAATACAAATAAAGAAACGACCGAATAAAATACTGAAAATTCCGAAAAATCAATACAGCATTTCCTGACGTAAAATTTTTCAAACATGCAAAGAAGCATACACCATGCATGTAGCATGCAAGCGAGCATGCAATTTGCAGCAGGCACGGTTTCTGTCACGGCTCCGGCGCTGCGAGGCTCCGGAGCTTAAAGTACACTCTAAGGGTAGGAAAGACAAGACTACGTGGAGTCGGTTTTGCAGCGATTCGTTTCTGTCACTAACTTTTGTAGCACAACATATTGACTTTTCGGAAACTTTGTATTTTTTTCGGAAGTTTTTTTTTGGTAATTTAATATTACAGTCAACCACAGAGTTTTTGATATTAACTTGTTTTGCGGAAGCTTTTATTATTTCCCCTATTATAATATTGAGTGATAGCAGTCATGTTCGCGGATTTTTCTTGTTGACGCCACGTGGCAGATAAGTGTCGGTTCCTAACACAACGAGAAGTCCAAAATCCATACTTATGTACTTGAATAGATACTAAACGTTGTCATTATATTACTGATTTTGACATTAATTTATTTAATCCAATAAATTGTAACGCTTAAGTTTTTACCAAAATTGCGTCATTGTATTTTATTAAACTAAGTAGGTAACACTTAGCCTTCAGTGTGCAAAAGTCCACGAACTGTTTGGATATATATAAACTATCTGTGTGCTAAATTTTTTCCAAATCTGTTCAGCCGTTTTCGCGTGATGGAGTAACAAACATCCAAAATTTTCACATTTATAATATTATTATATATATATATATATATATAATAATATTTAATATTTTATAATATTTTATATTATATATATATATATATTATCTCACAGGAACGTACTCCTGTGGGGTAATTTCCGACCCACACGCGGGCAAAATCGCGGGCGAAAGCTAGTTTAAATTTAAGTTAGAAGGTATTATGACCATGGAACAGCTCATTAAGTAAAACATTGAAGAGTCGTCGCACGGACTGACGCGCTATTGTTGCGGTGCGGACGCCGTTTGTTCATCCCGGGGGTACAGCGGCACTCGCGACTCTCAGACAATTCAATTTTATTTTCATGACCTCTGTCTCAAGCTTCGCAATGCTACATCCTAGGCTCAAATAAGCAGCACCGAAGCTGTTGTAACGAGTCAGTCCTCTACATTGTCATAAATTGTTGGTCTACAAAAATACAGCTCTTTTGATGATTTTTATGATATAACTACAGATTGTGAAAAATACTAATGATGAGATTAGGCATTTGGTATACTTATCTTATAAGTATGAATGTTGTACAGAGTCCAAGTTGGATCAAGCTGTGTGTCAGTAGCTACAGACACGTCATTTGTCTTATAATCACGGGCCGCTGTTTTTTCTGATTTTCATTTTCACAGTTTATTAAGTTTTTCCTTTTGTTTAGTTATGCAACTATGTAGTGCGTTTCAATATTGTCCTGAAATTTCCAACTTTATCGCTAGCGATATGATCTTGTAATCCGTCTCAGTCACTTCTCGAGAATATCAATCAGCTGATGATGTACCGATACAAAGAAATATATCTAGATGTGCTGACAAACAACAAAAAACACATACGTCACGACCTCACGACTTTGAGTGTGATCGCTCAACATTTACCAATATCTGAAAGAGATGTTTGATAAAGGGATAATAACGCTACATTTATGCACTGCCTAATCCTTTGGTGATTTCAGGCGTGAAGTTATCTATGAAAAATTATGCAAGTACCACTCAGACTAAGAAACAAACTGAAACCAATGCGTATACTTGCATTAGTAATAATTACCTATGAGGAACAGAAGTATACTAGTTGATATAGTTATTAAGTGTGATAGCTAAAATTGAAAACATTGTGTCAAGTCCATATGATTGATATGACATAATGTAGGAAGGTGCGGCAGCGCGTGCTGTGTTGTGTAGCGAGTGCGGACCCAACAACGTGGCAGGGCTCGCCTTATCACCTTATCATACACCCACCTTATCACACGTTATCAGAGAGATTCGAAGGTTACCCTAATCTTATTAACTTCGTTGCCTTGACGTTATCACAAGCAACTCTCCAGATAAATATGTAAATTGTTTTGCCATAAATATTACTAGATAATAATAATACCTACTGAAAAATCACTGGCTAAAAATAGATCGGAGAAATGGTATGAAACAAAAATGATGGTGCTGTCAAAATGATTTAAAGACATTGTGGATATGTTCTAGTGTGTAACTCATTCAAAACTTATTTACAAAAAAAAAAAAACAACCGATTTCCAAAAAAACACTACATAGTCAAAAAACACTTAAATTTCTGAAGTCGGTGTCTTTGGTTTTGTGTTGTCTTTATGTGCTACCGACTTTCGAAATTAAAGTAATTTTTGACTTTGTAGTAGTTTTTTGGAAATCGGTTGTTTTTTTTTTTTTTTGTAAAAAAATGTTATATTTCTTGCTTTTTAATGAGTCAGTTTGTAATATATCTACGTTATAATAGCCTAAATAGTAATGTCAACTGCTTATCACCTTTTACAAAATATTTCTTTTCTCGATGCAGGGACGTTAATCGTTGAGAAGTTCTCTTGGTACTTCACCACCAGCTCCACTTCTCCATATGCATTGTGACGAGAATAATGCAACGATATTAAAGTAATCGAATCGCAACCCGTGAAATACTTATTATTGAGAAGTTCCGTTGGCCATCTGTGGTCTTCATTATCATTTCCACTTCACCAAATGGTGCTTTCCGAAAGCAACTGCACAAGTTACTATAAAAAATACCCAAATCACTATAGGTGTAGGGGATTCGCATTGAAACTCCACTTTGATTAAAACTATCGAGGTATATTCAGTTGCGCACTAAAAAACTAGGGTTTCTCGGTTCGGTTTTTTTTCATCTCATAGCTGACCTCAGAGGGCATGACTATTTAACCGGTCAATCCTGTGGTTGCCTTAAGCTGCTACACTCAAAGCCTCTAGTCAGGAGCAGAGCATACAAACTTAGCTAAAAAGCTAGGTGAACGCTTGCTATGGGCACCCTCTGTGGGGTACGAGCCTCGGCTTAGGGCGTCACCGGAGGGAGGACATCAAAGATGGGACGGGCTGGGGTAGGGTTTTTTTTTTTTTTTTCTGTTGGGCATCTTGTAGCTGACCTCTGAGGTCATGACTACTTAACCGGTCAATCCTGTGGTTGCCTTAAGCTGCTACACTCAAAGCCTCCAGCCACAGTCTCCTCCGCTCCAGTCGAGCTCGTTAACAGTTTCTATTGAGTCTAGCCTTAGGTTGACGTTCTTAAGGAGCGCCACATCTAAGATATCAGGGGCATGGTTTACGTTAACCGGAAAGTGGGTGGGAGTCATCGGAGCGATGACGTCAAAGGTCAGGGAGTGGGATAGGTCGAACAAGTGTCGGCCTCTTGTAGTGGTTACCGAACAATTCTAGGAGGGATGTTTGGCATTGAAATCGCCCGCTAAAATGAGTGAGTTACTCATAGTGAGTAGGATCGAGAATTTCCAACGAATTTCCAGTCGTCAGAGAGGAGTTTCTCCGAAATTCTCCGAAGTAGTACGGGGGGGAGATAGACCGACACGAGAGTGATCGGCTCGTGGCCTGACATGCCTAGGCGGCAGGCCGAAACTTCTAATCGTGAGAGGGGAGGAGGATCGATTGGGATGCAGTGAAGCTGCTTTTTATAGTAGATCAGGGTACCTCCTCTATGGCATCGTGACCTCTCGTTGCGAACTATCCGGTAGTTAGCTATTGATGGGTTACGACTGCAAGGTTTTAGAAAAGTCTCTTGGACTAAGAGAACGTCTATTTGATGATCGCGGAGGAAAGCCGCAATCTCTTCGCGTTGGTTTTTAATGCCGTTTGCATTGAAATAGCCTATTATTAGGGATCGAGGTTTGAACCTAGCTAAGACCGTATTATCCATAATGGGGTTTAGTAGCGAGGGAGGTTAGGGCTTGCGTAATATCGGGATACGCATTGTAGATGGCCTGGATCTGGAGGAGATTGCCATGAGCCGCAAGGATTTCGTTGGCCATTTTCTTTGCGCGAGGGGAGACGAACGCCAAGAAGGTTGACGTGATAACGTTGAACGAGTCAACGGAGGCGTTGGGGGTAGCCACGGGAGTGGTTTGAGGGGGGCGCGTAGCTTTAGGAGCGGGCGTGGGATTCGCGGGGGGCGCGGCGGGCGCCGGGGGCGCAGAGGGCACAGAGGCCGCAGGGGGCGTGGGTGGCGCGGCGGCGCGAATACGGGGATCTATAAAGCGGGGGAGGGGAGCGGGCGAGGGGGAGGAAAATTTGAAATTTGAGAGGGCACCATGGCAGGGAAAGACTGCTGGTGGTGGAGGTAACTCCACGGACTAGGCCTCTGAGGGCTTAGTCGTTGGGGCAAATGGGATGAGGGAATCCTATAAGAGGAGGGAGCTTCCCTTTGCTGGCAGGCGTCGAAACGCTTGGCCAGTTTGGGAGAAGAGGCCTTAGGGGCTTTGGGGCAACCGCGGTAGTTGGCCGGGTGGCCTTGTTTGCCGCATAGGACGCAGCTGGGAAGGTCGGTACAAAGGGAAGGATCCTTTGGACGGGGGCAGTCGGAAGTGCCGTGCTCACCTAGGCATTTGACGCATCTAGGTGTAGCATGGCAGTTCCTCTGCGAGTGACCATATAACTGGCAGCGGTGGCATTGGCCAACAATGCCACTCTTGTGGGGTTTTTCAATTTCGAACCCTGTGAGCTTGCACAAGGAACGAATTTGAAAGATCGGGTGATGGCCCTCTACGGGCGGGCAGATGACAAGGACCATGTCGTATGACTCTCCGCCTCTAGAGCGGTGCATGCGATGGACCTCATCTACGGGGACTTTCTGTGACTGAAGGTCCTCTAGAATGTCGGATGGGAGGATTTCGCGTGGGATACGCTTAATCACTACGCGGATCTGTTTTTCCTCTGGGAGTGAGTAGGTGAGGTATGACACACCTCTCATTCTCAGAAGACGGGTTAGGTCCCTATAGTTGCGCGACGTGGGGAAATTGACTTTAATACCCTGCTGGGTATTTCGGACGCTGGAGAAATTTATTTTGTGGTCGACACACCATTTTGATATGTCGGTCCACTTTCCCTTGTCCTGGATGAACAAGGGAGGCGGGAGAGGTATCTTTTTAGCGTTAGGCGCGGGGGTATCCTTCGCGGAGGATGACGCAATCGGACGAACAGTGGAGGGGGAAGCTACTGTAGCGCAAGTCGCGGGGGTAGCGGGAGAGATTTTAGTGGACGGTACTAATGGTGCGGGTGTAAAGGGAGCAAAGTCTAAGTCCTCAAGCGCAACGACCTTGCTGGCCTGGGACGAGCTCTGCTTCTTGTTCTTCCTCTTCCCTTTCCTTGGAAGGTTGTGAAACCGTCGTCGGATTGGGAGGAAGATGAGGAAGAAGAAGAAGCGGCGGACTCTACTTCGTCGTCGTCTGAACCATAGGGGTACGGGGTGGTGGGCCGCTTTGAGGAAGCGGCGCTGATGGGAGCGTCAGTGTTCATTGACTCTGACGGACTAAGGGGTCTAGATGGCTCTGTAGCCGGGGGGGATTCTAGAGCATCGCTAAAGCTAGCGATGCTGTTGTCAGAGGGACAGGACTGAGACTCAGACTCAGCTTGGAGCCTGGCGAACCGAGCTCCATACTTCGTCTTCAGGGCGGGCTCTTCTTCGAGTACACCCTGGAAGACCTTGATAAAGAGCGCTAGGCACTTTACCGGGTCCTTCATAATGACGGGGGAAGAGAGACTTTACGCGTGAATTTTCCCTAACTAACTTCCTAATATCCTATCTCCCCGATGGGTATGCCGGAGATGTGTAATCCCTCCCTGTCTGGTGTAGACAGGGAGGATGTGTGCCTATGGGTGAGCCCTAAGTTGTTTTGGCCCGTTGCTTATCTTATTGTGCAACGGGGTCCTATCCAGTCTAGTGTGAAGGGTATCGATATACCCGACCACGCTAGGTGAGTCGCTGTGGAGGCAAAACTGTCACCAGTGCCGACTAGGAGACCCCCCAAGGCCGAACACTAGGAACCGGCCAATTGACTGCCTAACCCTGAAGGGGATCGGCGGGTGTGATTGGGTCAACACCCCCTCGGTTTCGTTGGCACCGTAAGGTATCCACCGAGGTTCACGAAACTGTGGTTTTGCCCGGAAGGGGCCAAAATTGCCTCGACGAACGTTTTTTAACAACAATCTTAAAGAAAGTCGATATTAATTGTGTCTTGAAAAAGACCCCAATTAATAGTAGTGATGGTAGTCGGGTGACTACGGAGACGACTCGGGAACCACCAAGGAACGCTTGAGCCGGAATATCAGGAACTCTTGTACACAGCAGCGCAGCGTAACACGACCGTCCGCCACCGGTGCCGGGCGCAGAGTGTGGTAGGGTTAATATTAAACTGACTCTTTAATATTTAACTGTTGGGCATCTCGTAGCTGACCTCTGAGGTCATGACTACTTAACCGGTCAATCCCGTGGTTGCCTTAAGCTGCTACACTCAAAGCCTCCAGCCAGGGGCATACAAAACTAAGCTAAAAAGCTAGGTGAACGCTCGCTAAGGGCACCCCCTGTGGGGTACGAGCCTCGGCTTTGGGCGTCACCGGAGGGAGGACATCAAAGATGGGACGGGCTGGATCAAGGTTTTGATCATTATTATTAATCGGGGAATTTAAAGCTACGTGCACAGCCGAAACCACTGCTGGCACCTCGTTATCGAGCAAGGGTCGAGGAGGAGTATCATTTACTCGGGGGCGCGGACGCGATCGCAAAGGACCTCGACGGCGAGGTCGGAATGACGGGAGGCGTCTGTATTTGTGTAGAGTACTAGTGGCCCTATTGCTCTCCTGGAGGAGGGTTATGGGGTCATCTGGGTCGGTGAGAATGTGCCTGGGACGGCGGGTACGGCTAATCGTACTTGGGACATAACTGGCGGCCTCGACAACCAGAAGGTTGCGATGTTTGACCGCGGAATCGAAGTAACGCTTTGCAAGGCGTTTTAGAAATTGGTGGATCGTGGGAATTCTAAGGTCGAGATGGAGACTCTCGTTCCTAACATACCAGGGGGAGCCTGTGGCCCTACGGAGGAATCGGTTTTGGAGCGTTTGCAACCTATGGATATGGTGGGGTTTTGCATGAGCAAAGACGGCACCCGCATAAGTCATGATGGAACGAATACACGCTGTGTAGATTCGCAATTTGCACTTAAGTGACATCTTGCTGCGTGCGTTTAGGACGGAATGGAGCCTACCGAGAGCGAAAGCGGCTCGCGAACGAACCTTCTTTATGTGCTCAGCGAAAGTGAGATGGTGGTCGAGGAAAACACCTAGGTATTTGGCTCGCTTCTCCCAAGGGATCTGCTTACCAAACATGGTGAGAGGTCGGGGGAGGGGGTCTCTAAGCCTTGTGCGCGGTTTCGAGAAGAGAACTGCTTGGCTTTTTTCGGGATTGACTTCTATGCGCCACTTTCGAAACCAGGCAGCGAGTCGATTGACTGCGCCTTGGAGAGTGTGGGCGATATTGTCGGGGTATCTAGACCTAAAGTAGAAGGCCGTATCGTCTGCGAACAGAGCGAAGTGCGCCCTTCTACCTGGGTTTGGAATATCGCTAGTAAAGAGCGTGAACATGAGGGGAGCTAGCACGGAGCCCTGAGGGACTCCTGCACGAATGGGGCGGGGAGAGGAAAGTGCTCATTTAATGCGATAGCGGAATACGCGGTTCGATAGATAGTCCCGTAAGATGAGTACGAGACGATCCGGCACGCCGAGTTGGTACAGCTTGTATAATAAGCCGTTGTGCCAGACTTTATCGAATGCTTTCGCAATGTCGAAGAATACTGCACCCGTCAGAGAGTCGCGTTGGAAACCATCGCTTATGAACTCAATGATGCGGTGGGCCTGATGCACGCTAGAGTGCTCAGTTCGAAAGCCGAATCGTTCGTTGGGGATGAGGCCCTTGGTCTCGGCGAAGTCTCTGAGACGCTTGTAAATAAGCCTCTCATAGATTTTTCCGAGAACCTTGAGCAAACTGATGGGACGGTAGCTAGAGGGCTCGGTACTGGGTTTACCGGGCTTTCTGATAACTATGACGGTGGCTTCTTTCCACGACTGAGGAAAGAAGTTGTTGCTTAAGGCACCATTGAAGATGGTAGTCAAAAGCATTATCAGGTGGGCAGGGAATAATTGGATCACCCTATTGGTGAGTCCATCTGAACCGGGAGCTTTACGAGCTTTAAGACCTTTGATAATGTCATGCACTTCGTCTGGAGCGACGGGAGGCAGTGGACAATCAGGGTCGTCGACGGGAGGGAGAGAGGCTCTACGTTCGACTTCAGCGTCGACCTTTAGGAGGTGAGCTTGATCTACTGGCAGGGAGCTGGGTGAGCATTGGGCCTCGAGGGTGACGGCCAGGCATTCTGCCTTTTCAACGTCCTCGAATGCTATGGTCTTGTCGGGACGGGTCAGGGGGGGCATGAAGGAAGTTTGAGGGGATTTGAGTTTTCTCTGAAGTTCCCAAAATGCCTGATGATTGGGCTCTAGTTCACCGAGCATCTTGTCCCAGCCCGCATCACGCAGCTCCTGTATGCGTGTCTTTACAGATCTCTGTAAATAGCGCATATGGGCTTTGTTTGCGGGGCAGGGGAAGCTGCTGTAGGCACGGACGGCCGCGTTCTTCTCAGTCTGTAATGCACGCACATCGTCCGGCAAGCTCCAGTGACGGTCGTCCGTCGCTGGAACCTCCCTTGAACATTCGTTCAGGACGGTTTGTACGTGATTAGTGAGTGAGTCGATCGCGGACGTCGTGTCTGCGATAGAGTTGAATAGGTCGGGAATAGCGTCTAACTGAGGGGACGTGTTGGATTTCAGCTGGGTGCTTACTTTCTTCCAGTCCGTGATCCTCTTAGTGATAGGGGGAGCGTTGGGGTCGCGGAGACCTATGCGGGGGTCTAATCTCATGACTACCGGACGGTGATCAGAGTCGAGCTCATTTACAGTTTCTATTGAGTCTAGTCTTAGGTTGACGTTCTTAAGGAGCGCCACATCTAAGATATCAGGGGCGTGATTTACGTTAACCGGAAAGTGAGTGGGAGTCATCGGAGCGATGACGTCAAAGGTCAGGGAGTGGGAGAGGTCGAACAAGTGTCGGCCTCTTGTTGTGGTTACCGAACTATTCCAGGAGGGATGTTTGGCATTGAAATCGCCCGCTAAAATGAGCGAGTTACTCATAGTGAGTAGAATCGAGAGGTCGTCAGAGAGGAGTTGGAAATTCTCCGAAGTATTAGCGGGGGGGAGATAGACCGACACGAGAGTGATTGGCTCGTGGCCTGACATGCCTAGGCGGCAGGCCGAAACTTCTAATCGTGAGAGGGGAGGAGGGTCAATTGGGATGCAATGAAGCTGCTTTTTATAGTAAATCAAGGTACCTCCTCTATGGCATCGTGACCTATCATAGCGAACTATCCGGTAGTTGGCTATTGATGGGTTACGATTGCAGGGTTTTAGAAAAGTCTCTTGGACTAAGAGAATGTCGATTTGATGATTGCGGAGGAAAGCCGCAATCTCTTCGCGTTGATTTTTAATGCCGTTTGCATTGAAATAGCCTATTATTAGGGATCGCGGTTTGAACCTAGCTAAGACCGTGTTATCCATAATGGGGTTTAGTAGCGAGGGAGGTTAGGGCTTGCGTAATGTCCGGATACGCATTGTAGATGGCCTGGATCTGGAGGAGATTGCCATGAGCCGCAAGGATTTCGTTGGCCATTGTCTTTGCGCGAGGGGAGACGAAGGCCAAGAAGGTTGACGTAATTACGTTGAACGAGTCAACGGAGGCGTTTGGGCTAGCCACGGGAGTGGTTTCAGAGGGGCGCGTAGCTTTAGGAGCGGACGTGGGTTTCGCGGGGGGCGCGGCGGGCGCCGGGGGCGCAGAGGGCGCAGGGGGCGCGGGTGGCGCGGCGGCGCGAATACGGGGATCCATAAGGCGGGGGAGGGGAGCGGGGGGAGGGGTTGAGGGAAGTTACTGAATTGAGAGGGCACCATGGCAGGGAAAGACTGCTGGTGATGGAGATAACTCCACGGACTAGGCCTCTGAGGGCTTAGTCGTTGGGGCAAATGGGATGAGGGAATCCTATAAGAGGAGGGAGCTTCCCTTTGCTGGCAGGCGTTGAAACGCTTGGCCAGTTTGGGAGAAGAGGCCTTAGGGGCTTTGGGGCAACCGCGGTAGTTGGCCGGGTGGCCTTGTTTGCCGCATAGGACGCAGCTGGGAAGGTCGGTACAAAGGGAACGATCCTTTGGACGGGGGCAGTCGGAAGTGCCGTGCTCACCTAGGCATTTGACGCATCTAGGTGTAGCATGGCAGTTCCTCTGCGAGTGACCATATAACTGGCAGCGGTGGCATTGGCCAACAATGCCACTCTTGTGGGGTTTTTCAATTTCGAACCCTGTGAGCTTGCACAGGGAACGAATTTGAAAGATCGGGTGATGGCCCTCTACGGGCGGGCAGATGACAAGGACCATGTCGTATGACTCTCCGCCTCTAGAACGGTGCATGCGATGGACCTCATCTACGGGGACTTTCTGTGACTGAAGGTCCTCTAGAATGTCGGATAGGAGGATTTTGCGTGGGATACGCTTAATCACTACGCGGATCTGTTTTTCCTCTGGGAATGAGTAGGTGTGGTATGACACACCTCTCATTCTCAGAAGACGGGTTAGGTCCCTATAGTTGCGCGACGTGGGGACATTGACTTTAATACCCTGCTGGGTATTTCGGGCGCTGGAGAAATTTATTTTGTGGTCGATACACCATTTGGATATGTTGGTCCACTTTCCCTTGTCCTGGATGAACAAGGGAGGCGGGAGAGGGATCTTTTTAGCGTTAGGCGTGGGGGTATCCTTCGCGGAGGATGATGCAATCGGACGAAAGGTGGAGGGGGAAGCTACTGTAGCGCAGCTAGCGGATGACGTAATCGGAAGAGAGGTGGTGGGGGAAGCTACTATAGCGCAAGTCGCGGGGGTAGCGGGAGAGATTTTTGAGGACGGTACCAGTGGTGCGGGCGACGAGGGAGCAAAGTCTAAGTCCTCAAGCGCAACGACCTTGCTGGCCTGGGACGAGCTTTGCTTCTTGTTCTTCCTCTTCTTGCCCTTTCCTTGGACGGTTGTAAAACCATCGTCGGATTGGGAGGAGGATGAGGAAGAAGAAGAAGCGGCGGACTCTGCTTCGTCGTCGTCCGAACCATAAGGGTACGGGGTGGTGGGCCGATTTGAGGAAGCGGCGCTGATGGGAGCGTCAGTGTCCATGGACTCCGACGGACTAAGGGGTCTAGATGGCTCTGTAGCCGGGGGGGATTCTAGAGCATCGCTAAAGCTAGCGATGCTATTGTCAGAGGGACAGGACTGAGATTCAGACTCAGCTTGGAGCCTGGCGAACCGAGCTCCATACTTCGTCTTCAGGGCGGGCTCTTCTTCGAGTACACCCTGGAAGAACTTGATAAAGAGCGCTAGGCACTTTACCGGGTCCTTCATAATAACGGGGCGGAGAGACTTTACGAGTGAATTTTCCCTAACTATCTTCCTAATATCCTAACTCCCCGGTGGGTATGCCGGGGATGTGTAATCCCTCCCTGTCGGGTGTAGACAGGGAGGATGTGTGCCTATGGGTGAGCCCTAAGCTTGCTTTGGCCCGTTGCCTATCTTACTGTGCAACGGGGTCCTATCCAGTCTAGTGTGAAGGGTATCGATATACCCGACCACGCTAGGTGAGTTGCTGTGGAGGCAAAACTGTCACCAGTGCCGACTAGGAGACCCCCCAAGGCCGAACACTGGGACCCGGCCAATTGACTGCCTAACCCTGAAGGGGATCGGCGGGTGTGATTGGGTCAACACCCCCTCGGTTTCGTGGGCACCGTAAGGTATCCACCGAGGACCACGAAACTGTGGTTTTGCCCGGAAGGGGCCAAAATTGCCTCGACGAACGTTTTAAACAACAATCTTAAAGAAAGTTGATATTAATTGTGTCTTGAAAAAGACCCCAATTAATAGAAGTGATGGTAGTCGGGTGACTACGGAGACGACTCGGGAACCACCAAGGAACGCTTGAGCCGGAATATCGGGAACTCTTGTACACAGCAGGCAGCGCAGCGCAACACGACCGTCCGCCACCGGTGCCGGTTACGATTTTGGTAGGGTTTTACATTTTAGTTTCGCTTGAGTAGTATTTTACTATGGTACAGGTAGCGGGTGGTTCTTAGGTTAAATTTATACATTTTATATTTTCTAACCAATTATAGATATTTGAGACTTGGATTTTCTAGTCAAGCATAAACTTGTTTCTCGACAGGTTTTAACCTGTTCTCTGAATGATACCATTTTTGCCTAGATTCTATCGACAAGTTTGAACTTGTTTGTGGGCAATACCATATTCTACGTATGTGTGTATAGGTGTTTGTGTGTGTTTTGTGAACACACAGGTAAATCACTAGATTTACCTGTGTGTTCTTGACAAGTTGAAACCTGTTTTCGGGCGATACCATTATTTACTCATGTGTTATTATGTGATTTGTAATCAGATTTGCTTGTTTACCTTTAGTGTAGGGATGTGTTAGGGTACTAACTACTTTTTAATTTAATCATTTAATCAGTTTACAATAAGACTTACAACCAATCAATTCAATGAAAAGGCATAGGTATCAATTAGATTTAGTACTATAGGAAATCAAAACTAACCCTACGCTAAGAATACAAGTGTTTTGCTTATATCTAATGACTACGTGAAATGCTCTTTATTTGTTTTAATCAGAACTCTTAATTTAACAATCGGTCGTTTTTTCTTGTCGTCGCCAACAATAGTTGTGCCTATAATATTTGAAAACTTCCCTCGGTATCTCTAGGATCCCATCATCAGATCCTGACCAGGTGACAATGAGATTATTTCGATTATATATATCCATTCAAACAAAAAGTAATTTTGCAAATCCGTCTATATATGACGGAATTATGCCCGAACATACATAAAAAACCTCCTTCTTTCGCTAATCGGTTAAAAAAAGTCAGAATAGTATTGACTGAGTAACACGCTTACTTGCATTTTTGTGTCATTGTCTGATGCGATTGCAAATTAATGAATTGCTTGTAAACATTGTCTCACTGTATAAGACATGTGTATTTATTGATAAAAACTGATTGTTAACATGACTTTGGTTAAACTTGGTTTATCTGATGGTTTTTGCTACTCATCTACTTCCATAATTTTATTATACACATAGTAACGACTTTTGTATATATATAATTGATTCCTTGGGTACGCCCGTTTTTTTTTTTTTTTTGTTTGCGTCTCGAATTCTCGATGTGTTTTGGGTTAAGCTGTTTGTAATACCAAATCTATGTCGCCTCTTCAAATTATTGTTATAGACTGCGGTGTATCCACAAAGGCCCACAAGGTGACCGCGACGCTTCCTCGGCGTCATCGGCGGCAACGCAGAGGTCACTTTAACTGAATTTTTTTGGAGCACAGAGGGCAGGATAAGAGTTTGAACATAGTTTGTTACAATAACAAAATTTAATTGCCGTGCCATCGACACGAAGAAGAAAAAGAAGCTAAGTAGTTGTCACTTTCGAAGCGTCACCTTCGGATGGACACATTATTGGATACTCGCTAAACATTTGATGAATGACTAGTGCTGGCGTATTACTGAGTCTTGAAACGGACTGTCATATCTGTAGGTACTTATGCATGTGCCATCTCTAGGACAAGTTTTATGGCATTACATTTCAAACGTTTTCACATATTTTTTTTTTTAATTCTATAAAATCACACAATACTCATCATGAGGCACTGTAGCTCCGAATAATCAGCCAAAGTGGGAGTGATAGGTTCAATAACTATAATTCGTCATAATACGGAATGATATCGCACGTTATTGGCCATTATCAGGCATTGTATGCAAGACCCACAATCACTTATTTAAATAGTGTACAACACAAATTTGGCGATTTAAAGATACCATCAGTCATTACTTCTAATCTGATTAGTGCTAAATTGAGCTCTTCATCATTGATGGCTACACAACATTCCCGCGTAGCGCTATCACGCTTGCTATTGGTAAGTCCAACGTAGCGTAACCAGCAGCTTGTGGCATGCCTAGTCATGTCGGAAAGAACACTGCGCTTCCTAAGAAACCTGGTACTTACAACAAACAGCATAATGAAGTGGTCTTGTGAGACTACCCCAGCTCATTAGAGGAACACCTCCTTCCCTTCCCCCTCTGCCTCGTTACCCCTCCCTGGCCTTTTCTCTGTGCTCCTATTGAACCTTAATATATTCTTTGCACTAATCATTGTTTATGACACCGACACAGACCAGCTTCACTTGAAACAGATGCGGTACTCCATGCAGTCGTCGGTCGTAGCACGCACACGTATACAACGCACTGTATTCTGAATGGACCTTGCGAGTTTATTTCAAATTGTTCCCACTAAGTTTTAGACGTAAAAGGTAAGGAAATTGCTATTTGAAGACTTAGGCCGTCATTGCAATATGTAGAACAAAATACTAGTCAAGTTAATGAGTGTGATCCCCGGGGGCGCATTTGTCTCGAGCTTGTCAGTTCGGGAGCAACCGCCGCTACTTGTAGATATAAATTCGCTCAAATATTGATTCCCCCCACATGTCTCCACATATCGACGACTGCCATTATTCTTTATCTGTTAACCAATGGCGTTTAATTACAGCAGACAGTTAGTTGGCTTTTTGTTCCAAGCAGGAACGCAAGACTTACCCTAAAACCCGAAATACGTGAACGACATATTACAAAGTTACTATTTTGTGATGATCATAATTTATTAACTGAGATACTTATTGATAAAAGTTAAAACATTGAACTAATAAATATTAAATCGTCCACTATTGAATCAGCAAAGTTTCATAATTATTTCATAAATGTTGGCAAATAGTTGGACCAGCAAATTCAGCATAGCACAAATAATTACCCTAATTATGTACCCAATCAACTGTCAACAAGTTAATTCCTTTGTACTCTTGGATACAGACCTCAATAAAGTAAATGAAATGAAATGAAATTTTATTTGCAAGAATTGTAGTACATACAGATGGTCGGGTTTTTTAACAATTTCTAAAACAATTCGCTAAAACTAGCATGCAAAGTTACATAAATTAAATAAGAAGCTAATACAATTGGAACATACATCACAGTTATTTTAATAAGAATAATGTCAATCATTTGTCAAATTATAATAGTAAAATGTCAGTGGAAATCTTTATTTAGGTACTCATTAACAGAATACAAAGATTTTTCTATGAGCCATTTGAATAACGCTGTTTTAAAACGATGCATTGGCAGTTCCTTATATGATCTTGGTAATTTATTATATATCCTTATAACCATTGGAAAGCAACTTCTGTGATATAAGTGGCTTTTCATTGGAGGAATAATTAGCCTATCAGGATATCTTGTATTAAACGTAACAGTATCTCCAAGACGTTGAAATAGTTCATACTGGGAACAGTTAATATTTTTAAATCTTTGGACAGAATTTTGATGAGCCTAAAGTCAGATAAGGGCGCTGGCCGGGCCAATGCTCCACAGGATTTTTAAAGTATATACGCAAGGGAGTTGTCTCAATATTATAACTCATCTTGCATATCTCTGTTTTAGAGACGGTATCTTTCCGGCCCCCCTTCAAAAACATATTATTACTCCAGTTCACAACGATGGAGACAATGACGACGTTAACTACTACAGGCCGATATCTGTCCTTCCAGCTATATCGAAAATCTTGGAGAAATGAATTAATATTAGGCTCCTCGAATATTTAAATAAATTTAAAACGCTATCCCCAATACAATTTGAATTTAGGCAAAATATATCCACCGAAGATGTAGTTACCGGTCTAAGCTCGCTTGTAGCTAATCAACTTGATAATAGCAATAAATGTTTAAATATCTTTCTGTATCTTAAAAAAGGCATTTGACACTGTCTCTGTACCAATTTTTGTGAACAAGCTGGAGAAAATTGGTACTTATAAGAGGAACTGCACTCAATCTTCTTAAAGATTATCTCTCTTAGAAGAAGCAAAGGGTTAAGTTGGGGCAATACGTCAGTGATGATGCAGAAGTAATATACGGTGCGCCTCAGGGTAGTGTTCTGGGCCCAACATTTTTCTTAACAAAAAAAAAACCAGTCAAGTGCATGTCGGACTACGCACAAAGAAGGGTTCCGTAGCTGAGATGAATTTATTCCAAATACAAACTTAACATTGTAGTTGAAATACATGTTCTCCCATACATTCCAACTGCAAATGTAAGTTTGTACGCACAATATTGAGAGACTTACCATATTATTTTAAGACCATAGACTTCTTATAGACTTTCCTGTAATCTATGAGTAAAGAGCAATAAATACTATGTATTTTTTTTTCACAATTTTAGGTTGGGGGAATGGTCAATTTTCATCGAATTTCTTAAATATCTTTAAAAGCATTTATTTTAAAATTATATAAGAAATTTTTAAAATCCTCGCAATAAGCATTTACATAGTAACACTTTTTTACTGTTAGCAAAACTTTTTTTTTAAATTTTCTTGTTTGCCCAAAAGTGACCCCTTTATTCAAAATTTATTTATTTACGTTACACGTTCATATTTGGGTCACAGAAATACATATGTGTATGAAGTTTCAACTTAATCAGTCTATTAGATTCGGAGCAAATTGGCTGTGACAGACGGACAGGCAGACACACGAGTGACCCGATAAGGGTTCTGTTTTTTCCTTTTGAAGTACAAAACCCTAAAAAGCAACAGTAGTAGCTTGGGAGTATAAAATAAATATTTCCAAGCCTGTTATGTGTCGCTTTCGGTTACCTATCATAAGTTCGAACAATATTTGACCTAATTTCATTTCACCTAAAACTTTTCAACTATTATCTCGTCATATTATATTTATTTCGTCGAAGTCACGTTTGCCACTGATCAGTTGCCCTATTATCAATTCGATTTTTTCGTTACTCCGACGTTTCATTTAGTTGAAAAACTTTTTACCGAAGTTACACTCAGTCGAAATAACACTCATCATTACATTTGATCGAAGTATTATGTTCCCGAACATTCATACGACCTACTATTTTATTCAATTCATTATTTAAATGTAATGGCACTTAATAAAACAGTTAATTATGAACAAAAGTGTTTTTAAGTGGTCCGAGTAAGAGGCATGCAAATAAGGATGCTTGCTTCAAGCATGCAGCATGCAAGCAGGCGTGCAGCGTGCAAGCAGGCATGCAGCGTGCAAGCAGGCATGCAGCATGCAAGCAAGCATGCAGCGTGCAAATAAGCATGCAACATGCAAGCAGGCATGCAACATGCAGCAAGCACTGTTTCTGTCACGACTCCGGCGCTGCGGTGTTTGGGTGGCCCCACGCGAGCTTATCGTCGCAGATGGTTTTAACACTCATCACCGCAGCTTCGGCGCAGCCTCAGCCGTGGTGGCTGGTCTTCATACTACCTGCTCCTCAGCTCGCGGGCCGACTCACCCGTCAGCGCAGGGTAGGGCAGATAAGACTGCGTGAAGTTGGTTTTGCAGCAATTCGTTTCTGTCACAAAATGTTGTAGCACAACATATTGACTTTTTATGACACTATTTTAATTTAATATTGAAAATGATACCAAGTAACCGGCTATATATTTATGACCAAATGTTAATGATCATGTACGATCAATAGCCGCTCATGAGGTCAACATAATAATTTGTATTTTAGTCCAAACTTGTACACGACCTAACTAGATGGCGTTGGCGTGAAATAAGAAGTCGCTATGGTTTCGTTACCGTGATTTGGCTAGGGTCTTGTAAATTTTAGTGAATATAGAACCATCTTAGATCAGTATACATCCAATATGGCGGCCGCTGAGCTCGGCAACAAGTCCATCAATATACAGATTGAAGAGCGTTGGTGAGCTCAATCCTCCCTGCCTCACCCCGCACTCCAATCTGTACGAGTCCGACAGAGGTCCCGACCATTTAACATTAAGGCTCGTGCAGACCAGCGCGACTTGTCGCGCGACGCGATTCTGCGATATTATATCCGTAGAACAATTTCTATGAAAACGCGCGCGACACTTCACACAGGAGCGACCTGTCGCGCTGCGACACAGATACATCGCGTCACGTGATGCTAGAACATTGCGACACGCGAATCGCAGCGCGGCACCGACAAAGGAATGTTTCTTTGTTATTATCGCGCTGCGAATCGCGGCGATATCGCGTAGCGGAGGCGATTCGCAGCGCGACACCTGAAATAGGAACATTTTGTATGGTGTCGCCGCGATATCGCCGCGATATCGCGTTGGCAGCGCGACGCCACACCAAGAGAGTATAAATAGCGGTGCAAACCGAGCTGAGCTCAGTAGACGATCTTCGTCAGAGGACGAAGGCAGGTCTGTGCGCGTTTGCTGAGCGTGGGCTCCTAGGTTCGATTCCCCGGTCCGTCATTTAAACCCAACCTAACCTACGTAGATACTTACCTAAAATTGTCCTGCTAACCAAAGGCTTAGTTTTATTTAACGTTTTATTTCAAAAAGTAATAACAGCGTCACGGGTCGATCAATCAGAGGCCGTAGACCCGTAGTGTGAGTTTCTTTTAACAATGTCGACTTTACGCATCTACCGCGTACGGCGCTCCGATTGGCCCTTCACTGGCCTACACTGGCCTTCACTGGTGAAAGGCCAATCGGAGCGCCGAACGCGGTCGATGCGTAAGGTCGAGATGGTTAAAAGAAACTCACACTAGGGCCTCTGACAGTACTTCCCTTGGCAAAGGTTGGTGGATGAGTGACGATCTTTACATACCGAGACTCTTCCGTGCCTCGTGGTCTCAGCTGCCATTCGAAGATATTTGACAATCGTTACGGGTCGTCAGAAGCCCGAAAGACTGTTCTCGTATAACCCAGGTATTAGGTACCTAGTGGAGGTACCCTAATTGCGTAATACACGATCAATCATAATTTGTTTCGATTTAAAACAGATTGCTAATCCATTGCTTTATAAGTTGGAAAACAAATTCTGCTCAACAAGGTAAATAACGCAATGAATGTTGTTGAAGTGTAAAAATGAAACAAATTTGTCATAATTATTTACGAAAATAAATTACCTACGCAATTAAATAGTTGGGAAAAAGCTAGGCGACTGACAGAATATTACCAAAGTGAAATAAAATCATAAGCAAAATAGTTAGTCATTGTAATGTGACTCTTTTCTCATTGTTGTAAGGTATAAATTAGGATCTTTGACTATTTTTACTAAAAAATAATCATTTCTCCATTTCCGAATAAAAAAGTCCTCGCAAATATCAATCATTCTAACTTATACCTTATTGCAATCACATAAGAATTACTTTGCATTGACGTACTAATAGATTGGCGGCACGCGCGGCGGCGGCGGCGGCGTGGTCAAATGACTAGGTACATTTGAAGCTAGGTACCGCAAGTCAGCCGCTCAGTAGTGGCTCAGTCCTGCGCCGCGTGGCTGCTTCTATGTGAAAGAGATGCGCGCGACGACCGCGGTCTTGTGGTCCGCGTCCGCGCGAATACAGCGCCTGTTTTTTTTGCATTTTTTAACCGACTTCTAAAAGGAGTAGGTTATGATTTCGGATGTTTATACATAGGTATCTTTTTTTTGTTTGGTTGGGCTTATCTCCGTCATTCTATTCTATTCTATTATATAGACGGATTAGCAAAATAATTTTGGTTTGAAAGGGTTCCGAGGTGGTCCCACTGTAATATGGTCACGATCTGATGATGGGATCCTGGAGAAATCGAGGGAACTCTTCAAATATTACAGGCACACCAAAGTATAGCTATTTGGGTATTTTTTATAATACCTGCCTAACTGGTGTAGTTGCTCTCGGAAAGCACCATTTGATGGAAGTAGAAGTAGTAGAAGTTCTACTACTTACTTCTACTTAACACAGACGGTTATTATGGTTGCCAAGCAATTTATGCTCGTCACAATACATTATGGAGAAGTGGAGCTGATGGTAAAGTACCTGGAGAACTCCTCAACGATGAACGTCCCAGCATCGGGAAAATAAATATTTTGAGATAGGTGACGAGCAGTTCACACTAGGCTAACTTAGATAAATTACAAACTGAAAACTGACCCATTAAAATGCGAGAAATAAAAACGTTTAAACAAAAAAAAAAAGTGGTGGCACTCCGGAAATGCCGTCAGGAGTGAAAACTTAAACAAGATCGCCTTGGTGGAAGAAAAATACTTGCATAGAACATTGGCCCGTGACTTTATTCAAATAAAGAGCACAATAGCGTCTACAAAAAAAAAAACTTCCGAAACCTTTAAATTAAATACTTGCATAGACCATTGATCCGTAACTTAATATAAATAAAGAGCACAATCGCGTTTACAAAAATCTCAAAAATGCCCAACGCACCCAAAGAAATTTTCATTTCAAAATATTTTGTCAAACATTTTTATTCGAATCTGCAGGAAGTACCTAATTTAGTTGGGCTTTTCAACATTAGTCAGCCAAATTGCCTGCAACTCAAAAGTACGTACGTACTTAAGACATCTAAAATCAAAATGATCTATTCAATGCGAATATTGTTGGATGAAATGAATAAAATGGTTAACACTTTCAGGGACACTTAACGCCCATAGGCGTCATAAGTTTCTAACATAAAACTTCTATCGTGTCTCGTTCAGTGTCCTAGAATTCGTTTATAAACAATTTCTTTTTATTTTATCACTATTGATAGGTACCTACTTAACTCTAAATAGGCGGGCAACGGGAGTTGAAATGGTCTGCATTGGTCGTAGGTAGGTACTTTTTAGCGGACGCGGTCTGTTGCGCGGGCGGCAGGGTAGGGATCCGCTAGCAGTCGAGTGCGTGATATCAGCTGTGCGAGAAACAGTTCTAGTACATCGTCTGAATGCGCACGGCTGTGTTACATTACAAGTGCCAGGAGCTTACGCGCAGTTGCTACTTGCGACCACTGTCTAGTGGTCGCAAGTAGCAACTGCGCGTAAGCAGTTTGTTAGTAGTTAAGGGGCCGTGCACGAAATCTACTGATTTTGATCAATTTTGTTAATTGATTGTGATAAAGGGAAAAAGAATTTAAACAGAACTATTTATCAAATCATAAATAGTTTTGTTTAAATTCTTTTAAAAGCCGAGTTCTTTGTTTTGCTTGTGGCTGAAAGAGATTTTTCAAATAAATAAAGTATTCATGGAAAATAACTAATATATAATATAATAAACGAGACTGACTTTTGATCATTTTGTTGTAAGAAACTTCTTTTGATTTTGAAAATTATAAAATATCATTATATGGTCATATGGATCAACTTCCATACAAAATATAGCAAGAAAATAATATTGAAAATCCTATATTTTTTAAAAATCCTGACAGTCACGTATTTTTTCCTATTATTTAGCAAACCATATCAAGAAATTTAACAATCAGACCTTGACATTGAGCTATCCTTGAGATAAAATCTAATTTTTATTTTAAATTTAAACAATATCTATATTCATTAAGTAAATCAAAGGCGAAATATACCATATTTTCGAGAGCGCAAAAGTGATGCAACTACACCTGACTGACACGAATGATATACAGATATGCTTAATCTTTCAATTATTTCAAGCTTTCTCACAATTAAATAAGTAATTGACAAAAGAGGATTTTTTTCGCGCACGGACCCTTAAGTACCTACTATCCTAATTAATATTATAAATGCAAAAGTGAGTTTGTTTGTTTGTCACGCTTTCACGCTAAAATGCTGAACAAATTTGGATGAAATTTAGCACATGGGTAGATCGTGACCTGGATTAGGACATAAGATACTATTTATCCCAATATCCGAGTATTTATGAACATCGGAGTAGGTATTTCTTAAATATCACGCCTGTAATCCCCAAAAGATTAGGCAGAGGTGTAGCTACCTACTTATAGTACAGCCGCATTTTGCCAGTTATGTGCGTATTTATTCATCTGTGGTATTATACCTACTTGTCATATTGAGCACAATTTTATTAGAGTAGAATTCACGGAGATACGGAATTAGTTTGATAAGTAAATTAAAAGTAAGTAGGTACCTAGGTTAGTGCCAATATACCTACTCGTATGTCTTTACGGGTGGTTAAATTAAGATGATTTCAAAATGATAAGTAGGTACCTACGTAAGTTTCTACCTACTCATAAACAGGCCATAAAAACGGGCTACAACCGAAAGTAAACTTTATACCCATGTATAAATTAAGTTATTTTTACGAAATCACATAGATTGGAAACTAAATTAAAAATCTCGATTTTTAAATAAAGTATACTTCGTATAAAAAGACCGAATTCGCCAGTTAGTTAGTAGTGTGGTTAGTTAGTTAATAGTAGTGTGGTACCTACACTCCTTACGCTTACTTTGTAAAGTATTATATTATTTTAATTAATTAATTATTGTGAATGTGAGGACTATGTGGATATCATTATTATTTTCATTTTTCAGTTAGTTTTAATTATGGTCTGGCAGTTTGAGTAGTTTATGCGGCCTACCCAAAAGTCCTTTCTTTGGTATTGTTCGTCGAGTTGAGTTCCTTAAGTTCTGGGTTGAGCTCCACGATTACTGACAAATGCTTGCACTGACTGGACAGGTTCACTCAAATCTGTGTGGTTCTTTCCTCAAAATACCATTTCAGACACTAATCTACATTGTCCTCATATGGCCTGACCAAGATTATGTCTGGACTTTAAAAGAGACTGTGACCTCTGAGTTTGTTTCGGCCTTTCTTCTCAGAGTAGGCAGACAGGAAACGCCGAACTCAGCTAGCTTATTTTTATTTTTTTAATATGACGTGTAAAAGTGATTCCGATATCCTATTTACAGAATAAACAATTTCATTTCATTACTCTGCGGTACCTACCTACTTAGGTTAGGTTGGGTTATGTTGACCGATCGGAGACTCGAACCTAGGACCCCACAGATACAAGATACAAGATATTTATTTTGTAAAACATGAGTGTAGAATTATACAGGTCTTAAAAATAATAAGATGTAGCTACAATGAGCAAACAAGCACAGACTAGACTTCGTCTTCTGACGAAGATCGTCTACTACTGAGCTCAGCTCGGAATGCACCGCCATTTATACTTTCTAGGTGTCCTTTGTCGGTGTCGCGCTGCGAATCGCGGCGATATCGCGTAGCGGAGGCGATTCGCAGCGCGACACCTGAAATAGGAACATTTTGTATGGTGTCGCCGCGATATCGCCGCGATATCGCGTTGGCAGCGCGACGCCACACCAAGAGAGTATAAATAGCGGTGCAAACCGAGCTGAGCTCAGTAGACGATCTTCGTCAGAGGACGAAGGCAGGTCTGTGCGCGTTTGCTGAGCGTGGGCTCCTAGGTTCGATTCCCCGGTCCGTCATTTAAACCCAACCTAACCTAGGTAGATACTTACCTAAAATTGTCCTGCTAACCAAAGGCTTAGTTTTATTTAACGTTTTATTTCAAAAAGTAATAACAGCGTCACGGGTCGATCAATCAGAGGCCGTAGACCCGTAGTGTGAGTTTCTTTTAACCATGTCGACTTTACGCATCGACCGCGTACGGCGGCGCTCCGATTGGCCCTTCACTGGCCTACACTGGTGAAAGGCCAATCGGAGCGCCCGCCGAACGCGGTCGATGCGTAAGGTCGAGATGGTTAAAAAAGAAACTCATACTAGGGCTTCTGACTGTACTTCGCTTGCCAAAGGTTGGTGGGTGAGTGACGATCTTTACATACCGAGACTCTTCCGTGCCTCGTGGTCCCAGCTGCCATTCGAAGATATTTGACAATCGTTACGGGTCGTCAGAAGCCCGAAAGACTGTTCTCGTATAACCCAGGTATAAGGTAACTAGTGGAGGTACCCTAATTGCGTAATATATGATCAATCATAATTTTACGTAATTAAAATAGTTGGGAAAAATCTAAGCAGACTGACAGACTACTACCAAAGTGAAATACAATTATAAGCAAAATAGTTAGTCATTGCAATGTGACTCTTTTCTCATTTTTGTAAGGTATAAATTAGGATGTTTGACTATTTTTACAAAAAAATAATCATTTATCCATTTCCAAATAAAAAAGTCCTCGCAAATATCAATCATTCTAACTTATACCTTATTGCAATCACATAAGAATTACTTTGCATTGACGTACTAATAGATTGGCGGCACGCGCGGCGGCGGCGGCGGCGTGGTCAAAGGACTAGGTACATTTTGAAGCTACCGCAAGTCAGCCGCTCAGTGCCGCGTGGCTACGCGTCTATGTGAAAGAGATGCGCGCGACGACCGCGCTTTTTTTATTAGTCTTGTGGTCCGCGTCCGCGCGAAAACAGCGCCTGTTTTTTTTGCATTTTTTAACCGACTTCTAAAAAGAGTAGGTTATCAATTCGGATGTTTATACTTATCTTTTTTTTTTGTTTGGTTGGGCTTTTCTGCGTCATTCATTATATAGACGGATTAGCAAAATAATTATTGTTTGAAAGGGTATATTTCCGAGGTGGTCCCTCTGTAATATGGTCACGATCTGATGATGGGATCCTGGAGAAATCGAGGGAACTCTTCAAATATTACAGGCACACATAGTACAAAAATACACATACTTACTTTAAAAATACCCAAATAGCTATAGAGCTATTTGGGTATTTTTAAAGTATCTGCCTAACTGGTGCAGTTGCTCTCGAAAAGCACCATTTGGTGGAAGTAGAAGTAGTAGAACTGATGATGAAGAACACAGACGGTTAGTATTTCACGGATTGTGATTCGATTGCTTTAATATTATGGTTGCCAAGCAATTTATGCTCGTCACAATACATTATGGAGAAGTGGAGCTGATGATAAAGTACCTGGAGAACTCCTCAACGATGAACGTCCCAGCATCGGGAAAATAAATATTTTGTAATAGGTGACGAGCAGTTCACATTAGGTTAACTTAGATAAATTACAAACTGAAAACTGGCTGAAAAAAAAAGTGGTGGCACTCCGGGAGTGCCGACAGGACTGAAAACCTGAAAAAGATCGCCTTGGTGGAAGAAAAATACTTATATAGAATATTGGTCCGTAATCTTATTCAAATAAAGAGCACAATCGCGTTTACAAAAAAATAATACTTCCGAAACCTTTAAAGTAAAAATACTTGCATAGAACATTGATCCGTAACTTAATATAAATAAAGAGTACAATCGCGTTTACAAAAATCTCAAAAATGCCCAACGCATCTAAAGAAGTTTTCATTTCAAAATATTTTGTCAAACATTTTTATTCGAATCTGCAGGAAGTACCTAATTTAGTTGGGCTTTTCAACATTAGTCAGCCAACTTGCCTGCAAGTTGGCTGACTAATGTTTTGCAGACTGCAACTAGGGACACGGTATCGAATAGAAAGTATCGACACTATACTCATGAGTAGTATCGAAAAAAAAATATCGTCCTCATAAAAGTATCGATACTTTAAGGTATCGAGTACTTTTCTTAGGGCTTAACGCGCATAGAGCTTAGGTCAATATCAGTCAGTAAATAACGTCAGTTTAACTTCAGTAGGGCAGGACATGATAAAACAAATGGTACTGGTACACAAACTTAATACAATAATAGAAAAAGACAACTGTAACTTCAAACAAAATTAAATTATTTAGTACTTTAGGCATTTAAAGTTCCCATACCTCCTCTATACAATCACTTAACAATAGAAGTTTATTGAGCCGTTTTGGAGGTAAGCCGTTTCGGATTTTTGTGATTGTACTTCCTGCTTTAGAAAATAATCGTTCTGAAGCATTGACACATATATTACTGCGTAAATCAATGTTCTGAAGGCACTGAGGTTACAGGAATTGATATTCTCGTGCCAATTTGTATAATTTTGAGAATACAACTTTCATATTATCCCATTGTTTCAAGGGATCTAAGGAAAGTGGTGAAATCTGTGCAGATAAGTAATAGCTTAATTCATCCTTATTTTCAGACTGTGATGAAGATGAAGAACTTGGTTTTTGTTTTATTTTTTCGTACTTCTTATTGTGACTCAAGAAATCAGTGTTGTTTCGATAGAAGAATCAAATAATAGTCAAGCAAAATAATGATCAACCGTATTAATATAGCAGAAAAACAAAGCGCGAAACAAATACGCGAAATAAATTAAATGACAACGGTGAACGATTGAATTAATGAGTAATTGATTAGTGTAGTAAATGAATGAAGGAAAGGTTAGGAATTTAACTGTGAACGGACGGAACGATTTCGAGCAAAGATCGATGTAATGTTTTAGAAGATTCAGAACGAGTGAACTAGATGGCGTTGCCATAACCATAAAAGCCGTAAGGTCGCAAGTTTTAAATGGGTAATTTCTAAGATTATACCCAATTAAAATTTAATTTCTTATTCAATACGATACTTGCCAAAAAGTACTCATTGTGTAAAAGTATCGAATGCAAAGTATCGAGTTTAAAAGTATCGGTTTCGAATGGAAATGTACTCGATACCATAGAGTATCGATACTTTTTTCGTGTCCCTAACTGCAACTCATAAGTATGTACCTACTTAAGACATCTAAAACCAAAATGATCTATTCAATGCAAATATTGTTGGATGAAATTAATAAAATGTTTAACACTTTCAGGGACACTAAACGCCCATAGGCGTCATAAGTTTCTAACATAAAACTTCTATCGTGTCTCGTTCAGTGTCCTAGAAATAAACAATTTCTTTTTATTTTATCACTATTGATAGGTACCTACTTAACTCTAAATAGGCGGGCAACGGGAGTTGAAATGGTCTGCATTTGTCGTAGGTAGGTACTTTTTAGCGGACGCGGTCTGTTGCGCGGGCGGCAGGGTAGGGATCCGCTAGCAGTCGAGTGCGTGATATCAGCTGTGCGAGAAACAGTTCTAGTACATCGTCTGAATGCGCACGGCTGTGCTACATTACAAGTCCCAGGAGCTCACGCGCAGTTGCTACTTGCGACCACTAGACCAACGAGGCAGTTTATTAGTAGTTAAGGGGCCATGCACGAAATCTACTGATTTTGATCAATTTTGTTAATTGATTGTGAGAAAGGGAAAAAGAATTTAAACAAAACTATTTATCAAATCATAAACAGTTTTGTTAAAATTCTTTTAAAAGCCGAGTTCTTTGTTTTGCTTGTGGCTGAAAGGGATTTTTCAAATAAATTAAGTATTCATGGAAAATCACTAATATATAATATAATAAACGAGACTGACTTTTGATCATTTTGTTGTAAGAAACTTCTTTTGATTTTGAAAATTATAAAATATCATTATATGGTCATATGGCTCAACCACTTTGATCAACTTCCATACAAAATATAGCAAGAAAATAATATTGAAAACCTATATTTTTTTTAAAACCTGTCAGTCACGTATTTTTTCCTATTATTTAGCAAACCATATCAAGAAATTTAACAATCAGACCTTGACCTTCAGCTATCCTTGGGAAAAAATCTAATTTTTATTTTAAATTAAAACAATATCTATATTCATTAAGTAAATCAAAGGCGAAATATACCATATTTTCGAGAGCGCAAAAGTGATGCAACTACACCTGACTGACACGAATGATATACAGATATACTTAATCTTTCAATTATTTCAAGCTTTCTCACAATTAAATAAGTAATTGACAAAAGAGGGTTTTTTCGTGCACGGACCCTTAAGTACCTACTATCCTAATTAATATTATAAATGCGAAAGTGAGTTTGTTTGTTTGTTACGCTTTCACGCTAAAATGCTGAACAAATTTGGATGAAATTTAGCACATGGGTAGATCGTGACCTGGATATACTATTTATCCCAATATCCGAGTATTTATGAACATCGGAGTAGGTATTTCTTAAATATCACGCCTGTAATCCCCAAACTATTAGGTAGAGGTGTAGCTACCTACTTATAGTACAGCCGCATTTTGCCAGTTTTACTTCACGGCGATCTACGATTACTACTTTGTTTAACGAAATATAATTCGTTAAACAAAGTAGTAATTCTTATGCACAGCGTAGACATCGCGTTCGTTTAGATATAAAATATTATAAATTTATATTTTTTTAATAGAATTATCGTCCTTGGTGGCAACACACGCAGGAATGTCACTTTTCTTTCGCGCGCGTTTTTTCATCGCATGAAAAAATTTGCTCTCTTAAAATTATTCATTTAAAATAAGTTTACGGAACTTTTTACTAGAATAACAAATGTTAATTATGTTAAGTGATAGAAAGTGCAATAAGTGCATCGTTAGTCAAAACCTGAGACGGACAAGGCGTCCATCAACGATATTAACAGGAAAGCTGATAAATTACCTACATCAGAACTAACTAGAAGCAGCTTTAGTCTTGAGTTCCTGACCCACATTAGATGTACTTAGATCCGGAGGCCTCCCACAATCCTAATGCGCGAGAATGCCTGGCTTTAACTGACCACTTTGTACGTGATACTGACAGTGTTTTACAAGCACTATGGTTGACATTAACACAACACAACTTGTTAAAGCATTACCTATCTCTCCAGTGGACACGAGAAGTCTTTAGTAACGTTATCTCCACGTTACTAGCTGGATGAGAAGCTACCAGAGAGGCACGTGATGCCCTTAGCGATGTAACTGTACATAGCTAGCTGGTACGCGCTTGTCAGCATTACCCCTCCAGTAAGCACGAGATGCTCTCAGTAACGCTAATTCTACGTTACCAGCTGAATATGAAACTACCAATGTAGCACGTGATGCACTTAGCGATGTTATTCTACATAGCTAACGCTGGTATGTACTCGTCACCAGGGGTAAGTCACATTTCTATGATCTTGGCTAAGGAATTGTCAAAAGTGGTTCTATATACTTTTAATTTACAAGCATGAAGGTTGCGAGACAGCCTTACTTAACCCTGCACACTGTCTGTGTGTTATAAACTTGCAAAAGCATTATACTTCCTATAGTGAGTGTGGAATTCTGCCTCGCTAACTAGATTGTTATCAACGAGTACAAGGTACTCTCAACAACATTGATTCTATGTTGCTAACTGGCACATATCTGACATGGTGTGCACATGCTTAGCACAAGATGCTTATAGCATGTTATCTCAATACTACGTGATCTAGCTTTCATATCGAGGATTGCCATTTTTAACAAATAAAATATAGCTAATCAAAAGATATCACTGTGTACGAGATACTCAGTGACTTATCTAGCTCTAGGTGGCTTAATTATCCTGCCACTAACTAATTAATTAACTGATAAATGATATCTATTTTGTAAACTAAAACAATAATGCAAAATTGTGCAATTTTTACAGGCATACATTTAAATACAAAAGATACTTTGTAAACATGATTCTGTGATACAATGGCTGACGACAAATGCTACCTCTGGAAACTCTTGATTTCAGATACAAGTGCAATGGACTAAACCATAATTGGAATAATACAAAGTATTATTCCATGCTCCCATACTTATACTAAATGGGGTGACCATTTAGATTCCTCTAAACTGAGGAAACAAGGGATTGAGATATTCCAGAAACAAGCCATACTGGTTATTACCCCTATCATAGGGAAAGCAGTGACTGACCCTATGCTTATGAAGAACATAAGACAAACACAAATTGTTGATTAACTTGGCTGATGCAGCAAAACCAGCTGGCAATGCCCACTGCCACCAAACTAAAACCAGAACAAAAGTCATATAATTTATAATTGACATTAACTTTAATTCATCCTATTTGATAAACAAACTTAAACAATCACAAACTTGAGTACACAATGTTTTAGCTACAAACAAAAACAATAACAACTATTCAATAAATACTAAAACCACAAGACATTCTCATGATAATAGTGAAACTTATCAGTTCTATGGCGAAAATGTAAAACAAGCACAACATTAGTTGATTTACTTACTTTTGTAAATAACAAAATAAAACATCCTTCTACCGGGTTAATAACAGGAATCACACCATTGAAAACCACCACCACAATATCTTATGATGTTTTGGTTCAATCTAATCGGTTGGAATGGACTATGTCTGAAAAATAAATGAACTATTTTTGTCACTGAAAATAAAAATCAATATATATGGTGGACCTCAACAACAACCCGGCTTATATTCCAAAATAACAATTCAAGAAGACCAATACTGGAATAAATGCTGGCAAAGCAGTTATATTCCTCTGATTCTGCTATTGAATATGGACATAGATAAGAAAATATTTGATACCTACCAAATTCAATATCTTAACCTCTCAAAGCCATTCTCTGGAAGCTGACCCCAACATAGTTGGGAAAAGGCTAGGCAGATGATGATCCTCTCAATACCATCAAAGAACTTATTAAATATTGAGATGCATTTACAAACAATACATTAGATAGATCTACAAAGAATTTATCTGAAAAATACATTTCAGTCAGTCCCAAACAAAATAGAAAATTCAGTTTCATTATGAACAAAAAAAAAAAAATCATCAAGACTGTCTAACCCATCTAGAGCAATAAGAATCCCACCATATCATACTGAAGGAAAATAAAAATAAAAATCCCAATAACTACAAGTATGTTACAAACTGACAACTTGTACACTAATCAATTATAGCTTAGCATATCAAAATAGATAGGTATAATATACCATATTACCTTTATGAAATCATATTATGATTTCATCCTATAGGTACAGGGGTATCACTTAGGACTATCTGGAAGATAACATTACCTACCAAATAACCAATAAAGGGTTAATTACATACACATTTACTAATACTTTTCATACTCGAATAGTCTCTTATCTCTGTTTTACCTACTAAATTACCAGTAGTGAGTGCCACTTACAGAAAACAAGGTTTTCTTACAATCTAACTTGACTGTTTATTTGGTAAAATATCGAGACTGCGATAAGACATACCAATAAATACCACTATAAGTGTGTTTAAATGTTTGGGCTTGAAAACTAATAATGCTATTTTTTAGGCTTGATTATTAAGTTTTATTTTTTTTCACTTTAAACAAACCTTGAAACACCAGTACAAAAAAAAAAAAAAAAAAGTGCTAGTAAACTTAGTCGCATTATTTAACATTACGCCCGGACTTCCCGAAGGGCTGGGCAGAAATGGGTGATCTTATTCAAAGCTTATAAAATCAAAATACCTAATTAATCATTTGATTGCCAACTACTAGTCTACATATTTAACAGTAGATTTAAATGATAATTGCAGCACTAAAGTGAAATTATCAAGGAAACAAAAAAGAAAGGAGGGGGGAGAACATTGTGAGGACAAAGTAGGTATTGATGGATTGTGAGTAGAACATGAACAAGATAAGGTATAATACAATAAATGTAGGTACTATGAATGAATTATCTACAAATTGCTTTACTCTAAAACTCTCCATCTGCTCACCAAGTGCACATCATAACAAGTTCAATTATACAACTCCCTCACTTAAAAATGCAACTCATTACACAATCCCAATTTTGGACATATTATGAGGTCAAAGAAAAGAGTTCATATCTTTATACTTCTAAAATGAATCTAGTTTCGATTAGCTCTAAACTCGTCAAGTAATTACTGCTGGCAGAATATGTGAAACTCATATGGAAATTAGTATCGTTGAGGAAAAACCCTAAGCATCTGAAATAGACCCTTTCACCTCAAATTTGTTCAAACCTCTCTCCTATCCAGGGCATAATATACTGCCCTTATTAATTGGTGCTTACAAGTTAAAAGCCTATTCCGTATTTGAAATTCAGTTTCCAAAATACCTTTAATAACTAAAGTTATGGAAAACTAGTCCATCCAAAAATGAAATGAAACCATATCATAAAGTATATACTTACCTAAACGGAAATAACATCAACTGATCACAAGAATTTGACCAAAAAATCCTACTACATATTTCAAAAAAAAAAAAAAAAACACTAAGTTAGTCTGTCAGTACAATTTAGGTACAATACAATTCCACAAATGCTTACCAAAAATACCTTCCTGCTTACAACATTCAGGGGCTGAAAGATCCTGTTACACCCTATGAAAGGTTAACTACTAAGGACTTCACGGCCATGGTGCCTCTTATTCAGATCACTAGATAACTGACATTCTTTAAAATACCCTAATGATAATCTTTACAATTCATCTTCTAGACTCACTGAGCTCGACACTTACCTTGACAGCAAGATGTAATGTGCAACTCGATACTCACTCATTAAGCACAACAGTATCCCAAATAATTTAACTATTTACAGACAGATCTGTCATCACATCACAACATTACGCCTTGTTTCCCCGAATGGTTGGGCAAGGTGTCCCTGTAGCAGGTTCACCCAGTTTTACACTTTTAAAGTATTCATATCATAATATCCTCCTGGTATATTAATCCAGAACAACTTTATAAAATTTGTATAAACACAAGCTGGGTTAAATGTGGTAGGAAGTGAGAGTGATACTAATAATTCACCTCCCACAGCACAAAACATACAGTAGCTCAACTTAGTGCTGGCATCAATTGAAATAGACACAGTGCCAACCAACATTGTGTTGATGATTATACCTCATTACTGATGAAAAATAGTTAAACACTATTAATTAAGCAACGTTATTAAGAATTTATTTAAAATGGATACGCCAAAAGCATATATATTGTACATTAAATATTAAATGTTAACAGTTATGGACTTATATACATACCAATTACAGATGTACATGACATTCACATAAAACAAAGCAACCTTCTTAAATTACATAAAATTAAAATATTGTATTCAGAAAGAATGATAAAAGTACCTAATAAATCAGAATATGCCGTAACTTATTAACTAACTAAATTATTGCAGACAACTCTGAACATCTACTTTGTTTAACGAATTATATTTCAGATCGCCGTGAAGTAAAATTGGGAATCAAACGAGCTTACCTGTTAAGCGAAGTCTTGATTCTAATTTTACGAACGGCGATCTGAAATATAATTACCCACCCGCCACTAGCTAATAGCCCCAAAGCTGCAATAATTAGTCTACTTAATTCACTTATTTTTCCAGGAAAACCTAGTGAATGTAAGTATGCGGAACTACTCTGTACAGAAAACAGAGCTTGTTCTCCATCATAAGGATCTCTAAAATTAGTGACATTCCTGCGTGTGTTGCCACCAAGGACGATAATTCTATTAAAAAAATATAAATTTATAATATTTTATATCTAAACGAACGCGATGTCTACGCTGTGCATAAGAATTACTACTTTGTTTAACGAATTATATTTCAGATCGCCGTTCGTAAAATTAGAATCAAGACTTCGCTTAACAGGTAAGCTCGTTTGATTCCCAATTATATGCGTATTTATTCATCTGTGGTATTATACCTACTTGTCATATTGAGCATAATTTTATTAGAGTAGAATTCACGGAGATACGGAATTAGTTTGATAAGTAAATTAAAAGTAAGTAGGTACCTAGTAGTCGGTGCCAATATACCTACTCGTATGTTGTCAACTTTACGGGTGGTTAAATTAAGATGATTTCAAAATGATAAGTACCTACGTAAGTTT